>MCJB01045837.1:19754-42360 GCA_002018475.1 Nicotiana obtusifolia
GTATTGGCCATTCCAATTTCTAGTGTTGCATCAGAATGTGCATTTAGCACCGGTGGCCGCATTCTTGATTCATTTAGGAGTTCATTGACTCCTCGGTTGGTGCAAAGTCTTGTTTGTGTTCAAGATTGGTTTAGATGTGAGGGTACTCCTATTAATGTCGAAGAAGATTTGGAGTTTCTTGAGAAAATTGAACTTGGTAAGATTTTGTGTTTTATAAGTGTTTTAGTGCAATTTATTTTACTTTGTAAGTTTAAATAAATGACACACTTTATCAAATTTTATTTAGATATGGCAAAGAGCGGAAAAGAAACTTGCATTGTGGACAGAGATACTAGCAATGTTGATGCATAGTTTGAACAAGTGGTACTGGTAAGTTTATTTATTAAATGTTGCTGCTTTTTCTGCTGCTTTCCATTAGCATTGTTCAATTTTGTTCACTTCACACTGTTACTTGTTACAATTGTTAAAGATAGTTAATAGCATGGGGGCAATGTAATAAGGTTGTCATTTTATTCAGGTGGTATGGTCTCTTGGGTATCTGTGATGTTGCTGTTACAATTGTTAAAGATAGTTAATAGCATTAGGGAAATAGGGGGCAATGTAATAAGTTAACATATGTTCTGTTTTTTCTCTTATCCAGTTTTGTTGAGATTGGTTTTTTTCCTCATATATACATGGGTGTTGCAACTCACTACTGCTTTGCTGTATTGAGAATGGATTGGCTGCTGCTTTGCTAGATTGACTGCTGCTGCTTTGCTGGATTGACTGCTGCTGCTTTGCTGCATTTCTGGATTATGTTGCTGGATTGATTGTTGTTAATCTAATTATAGCCAAACTAATTTCTGGATTGATTATGTTGCTGGATTGACTGCTGCTGCTTTACTGCATTTCTAGATTGACTGCTGCTGCTGCTTTACTGATTATGTTTCTGGATTGACTTCTCGCGTTGATTTACAGTAGGTGTATTTACAATGTAATACAATGTGATACAAGGTGTATTTACAGCAGGTGTATTTACAGTGTATTTACAATGTAGTTCGCTGTATTACATAATTAATCAGCAGGTGTATTACATGATAAATCATGCATTTTAACTTGCACTCAAACGATCCAGCAGGTGTATTTTCAATAATATTACATAATTATAGTTCGCTTTACTACTAAATATAGTGGTCATCGTTGAAAATTTTGAACCGTTTATAACCGAAAAATTAAACCGAAAATAACCGAACCGAACTTTGAAAAAACCGCACCGAACCGTAATAACTTTGGTTTGGTTTGGTTATTAAAATTAAAAACCGAAAACCGAATAAACCAAACCGAAATTATACAAAACCGAACCGAACCGACCGATGCCCACCCCTAGGATATGGCCGAAGCTAAAAGACTGTATAATAACCAGTGTAGAAAATATCATAATCCGCGTACCAAGAGGACACAACATAAATTCTTGTTTTTGTACGTTTTGAAGTATTTCCGAAAGCTGTAACAACCCAGTTTTTTTCAACACATCTATTACTACAGCAGTAAAAGAATTACAACTGAACTCAAAACTATTATAGGAAATAGAGATACTAACTGAAAATATAAGGGATAGAGAAGCAGTGGAGATGAGAAGCATATACTCATAATTGGGGATAGGAGGAGTCCCAGGCAAGTGCATATATAACTATTCTCAAAAATGTTATTTAGTGATTAGCCAATAATTATTTTATCCTGAAATTTTAAAATAAGAATTCTAACTTCAGGACAACTCAGAATATTTTTATTTTGAAAACTGATATTAAGAATGCACTGGTTAATTCCTAAATAGCAGTACTTTAAAGTGGTTACCTGGTAGGGGTGTTCACAAACACTCGAAACAGAACCAAATCGAGCAAAAAAATCGATACATTTTTTATTTGGTTTGATTTTGGCTTTGAATTTTAAAAACCGATCCAGTTTGGTTTTGTTTTGGTTTTAATAAAAAAATTAAAAAAACCTGAACCAAATCGACTAATAGCTATTTAAAATTTATATTACACCTATATATGTTTATAATTTTACACAAAGTTTCTAAAATCTTATGGTACATGTTAATCTTTTGCACTTTTAGTGTAGATTTTTGCATTTACATTCTAGTTTGATAGGTAGTTTTCTTTTGCAAAGTATAAAAATATATTTCATCTTATAATCTATTTTTAATTGAGTCCTTAAGTTATTCATCACTATTTGATTCAATCATCATCAATATATCTTGGTAAATGATAGATTTCTCAAAGAGTAATTTGTTTAATAGTGTTACGTTGAAAATGTAGTTGCCGGAATATGTGTTTGGTAGTGTATGTCTCATATTTAAGGAAAAATCGATAAATAACCAAAAAAACCGAAAAACCAACATAAACTGAATCGATAAAAAAATGACTTAATTTGTTTGGTTTTAATATCTGAAATATCGACTTACTTGATTTGGTTTATTTTTAGAAAAAATACGATCCAAACCAAACCGTGAACACCCCTACTACTTGGTGTCATTTCTACAATTTTTCTCAACAATATTCGTATATCCCCAAATCAAAGACCATTGCCCCTTATAATAGAATCATTCTTGCACCTACTACTCGACCTAGATCTCAAATTAACCTGGTCCTGTCACGACTCAAAATTCACTATAAGTCATGATGGCACCCAACGTTGCCGTTAGGCAAGCTAATGGTGAACTACCAACTTAATTGTTTATTTTATTATTTTTGAAAGCATAAATCTTATGCTACTCTGCCACTCCCATCTCCATTAAGCAACTTCTCGACCTCTGCTTTTCATACTTGACCTGCTAGCAATTCAACCACGGCGAGGCACCTCCCACCATGTCCTTCCTCATCCTTCGCTACCCAAATGCTGCTTCAAATCAAAACCCATCTCTGTAGAGCCCGAACTAATAAATTGCTACCAACTCTAAGCCTCCTCGAAGACCATCTTTCTCGAGCCATCAGCATTAGAAACACTGACTCGATTCTGAAACTGGTACACACCGCCATCTCTGATAACCGCTTCTCAGGCACCATTTCACAACACCTTGCCCAAAGGCAAATCAAAGAAGACCACAACACCGGCGAACCTTAATCGGTCAAACAAGGACGATGACACCACATCACAAATGATAATTCCACCACGCTCGAAAATATAAGTCTCGTTACTCCATCAACCAAAGCCTGAACATCCATAATTAGATTGCCTTTTGTCCGCTGGAATTAAATGCCGAACCTCTAAACCGTGCATTGAGAAATCCTCCTTTCGAGTCATTCACTGTCTCGACACATAAGCAAGCACCCTAACATTACACTAACACTATGCGATAACAATGCATGAATACATAATAATCTGTGCATAGCCTCGAAACCATAGGAAATACAGATACTGGGCTGAAACGACAGAACACCCTTCCGCAAGGCGACGATCATAGCCTGCCCGAATACGCAGGGAGAAACACCCCATACCACGTCTGCAATATCACTACAACTACTCGATGTCCAATTGATAACAAGCGCTCCACATCGCATAAGATTGAGTAGGAAGGAAATGAAGGCATAAGCTCCAATAGAATCAAATCGTACGAAGAGGAATCAAGAAGGGAAGTGCTCCTAACAGCTCTGTAGCCCCTCGAAGATAAGTACAGACGTCTCCATACCGATTCGCAAGACTCTACTAGACTTGCTCATGGCTCGTGAGGCCCAAGTGAACCTAGAGCTCTAATACCAACCTGTCACGGCCCAAAACCCACTATAGGTCGTAATGGCATCCAACATTATCGTTAGGCAAGCCAACGGTGGAATTGTTCATCTTATTATTTTAGAAATCATGAATCTTATTAGATAGAGAGATCGATGCATCAAAAATCATACATACGTATGATTTTAAGTAAAATTAAAGTAGAAGTGTCTTAATGGTAAGCAAAATCATAATAATATTCTAGAACACCCCAAAACCCGGTGTCACAAGTGCATGAGCATTTACTAAGGAGTACAATAATAATACAACATATGTCCAGAATGTAAATAAGACAGGATAAAGTAAATAGTATGGTAGAGACTCTATGGGCTGCGATATGTAGCCTGGAATGCAACTCGCCATAAAGTCTCCTCAGCAGTTACGCCTACGCGCCAAGATGACCACCAGTTGAACCTGTCAGATCCTACACGTTTAGTGTAGAAGTGTAGCATGAGTACGTAAATCAATGCATACCCAGTAAGTATCTAGCCTAACCTCGGAGAAGTAGTAATGAGGGGTCAATATCAACACTTACTTGAGGTCCAATAAAGCAATATGATAAATCATAAGCAGATATGAAGCACAACAGCAATAATGGGGTAAAACAATAAGTTATATAATCTTCCAAAAATTTCTTTTAAAGATATAAATTTCTCCATTCTCGTGTTCTATCTCAACAGCTCAGATATATTAAGTGCCAGAAACCAACGGATAAGGAACACCATAATAAATGCTGGGCATTAGTGGGAGGAAAATCTCGTGAATATTCGGACTGCTAGCAATATAATACATGATTATGCCAAGGTCGTACGGTCCAATCCAGAATAATGCGTACACTGTTGAGGGTCGAGCGGCACGAACCATAGATGCATCTATTACATTGCCGAGGCGTCCCGCTCCACAAGAAAGGAAGGAAATCATCGAATTACGAGACGCGTGCTTTACCATTTCTCAAATAACTTGCCAACAACGTAAGGTGATAAGGCTCGACCTAGTATGTATGTATGTACATATGTATGTATGTATGTATGTATATATATATATACACACACACACACACACATACACATATACATATACACTTCTAAATCAATTTCAATATATATATATATATATATATGTAGACACATACACACACACACTTCTAAATCAATTTGAACTATAAATTCAATTAATTAAGCAAGCAGAATGAATTCAAATAATTCAAATATTACATGATAAAGTCTAAGTCTACCCAGACATAAACATACTTTAGCTACATACGGGTTCTTGTCACCTCGTGCGTACGTAGCATCCACAACTAGTAGCACATAACAATTACATCGCCAAGGGGGTAGTTTCCCCCTCACAAGATTAGACAGGAGACTTACCTCGCTCCGAAGTTCCATAACAAGCTCCAACGCCTCTCTAACACCTCAACTCAAAGTCAAATGTTCCGAAACTAGTCAAACAACATGAAAATCAATCAAAATATACTCCAATGCTTACAATTTAACAATTTATAATGATTCCCAACTCCGCTCGAAAAGTCAATTAAGTCAACCCTCGGGTCTACGTGCCTAGATTTCGAAAATTATCAAAAATAATTATTACCTATAACTTATATAGTTTATATTTGGAAAATCATCCAATTTCGCCTATGAATTGATCCTCAAATCAAGGATTTACCATCTCATAACTTTGGGGTTCAAAACCCCAATTTCTAAATCCAAATATGGATAGAAATGATAACCAACGAAAATGAAAAAATCAAAATAAATGTTATAGATTTACCCATTTGTTGAGACGAGAATAACGTCATGAAAATCACCTCAAACGGAGCTTTAGAATTCAAGATATACTCAAAATACTAAATACTCAGTCTGCCCAAAATATTGCCCGGGCGATTTTTGTTCTTTGCCTTCGCGTTCGCGAAGAGCAATTTTTTGGGTTGACCTGTCAACCTAAATTTCCTTCTTTGCGTTCGCAAGACCTCCCTCGCGTTTGCGAAGAACAAAGTCCGCACCAGAAACCAGCAATCTTTTCCGACACGGAAATGGGCATAACTCTCTCATACGACCTCGGAATTCGACGATTCTTGTTGCTATGGTTCCGTAATTACGATACGGATCTAATGGATTAATCCAATGTCAAATCAAAGATTATTTGCTCAATATGGTACCCTTTATGTCCAAAGAAACAACGTTGAAACATCAAATAAGAGCGCGATACAACCCAAACACATCCGTAACACACCCGAGACCCCTGGGACCCCATCCAATTACACAAACCAGTCCCAAAAAATAACACGAACCTACTCGGGGCCTTATCACACCAAACAACATCAAAAATATGAATCGATGATCAATCTTCCTTTTAACTTTCAAACATTCAAACATCGACGAATGCGTCCGAATTACATCAAATATTTCGGAATGGCGCCAAGCTTTACGTACAAGTCATAAATTACGATAGGAAACTATTCCGAGGCTCAGAACCCCAAACGAAAACACCAAAGTTCACTTTAAACAAAACTTAGGAAATTCTAAAACCTTCGAATTAACAACTTTCCACAATAAGCGTCGAAATGCTCCTGGACCACCCGATACTCAACCCGAACATACACTCAAGTCCAAAATCATCATACGTACCTATTGGAACCTTCAAATCCCTATTCTTAGATCGTTTATTCAAAAGTCAAACCTTGGTCAACTCTTCCAACTTAAAGCTTCCGAATTGAGAATTTTCCATCCGAATCAACTCCGAATTTTTCGAAATTCATTCCGACTACGCGTACAAGTCATATTACATGAAGTGAAGCTATCCAAGGCTACAAACCGCCGAACGACGCGCTAGAGCTCAAAACGACTAACCAGATCGTTATAGGTCCTATTACTTGTTCTCGGCCCAATAACTCTTGTCAGCCTAATAATTATTTGTGTGAGAGTGGGCTGGTGTTGATTCATAACAAAGGAATTTTTTACCTTGATATACTTTATAGAAACTTATTTACCTATAATTTTTATGTTTTTCAGTTTTTGATAAGTATCTAAGTTTTTTTTATAAATTGTATACATTGCTCCTTTAAAAGCTCCCACCCATTGTTAGTGTCTTCAATTAAGGGATTCAATTACATCCTTTCTTCTTTATTTTTTCTCTCCTCTTCTCTATCCTTTTCTTACAACAAAATCCCTTAATCTACGCCCAGAATCTCCATCTTCTCCCTTCCACCAGCTTTATATTATTAAAAAAATATTCAGAAATTGTATGATAATTGTATGATAACTATATCATAATTGTATTTGAATTGCATCATATATATCAATGTCTAAAAGATAATTGTATCATATTTGTATCACAATTGTATCTAACTTGTATCTGGTATATTAATACCCAAAATAATACCTGATACAATACTAATAAATTAATATACAATTATCATACTTGCGATACAAACTGTGAAATTCGTCACGGACTCAAACTACTTGTAACGATATACAATAAATATACAATTATCATACATATATAATACAATTCCCGCAACAATTGATACATATACAGTTATAATACTTGTATTAGAACCCGCGCGATGCGCGGATATTATCAAATAATATTAATCATATAAGAGTATAATTTGATTTATTTGAGTACGTTAGATTATGCGTTTTAACTAAATTATAATTATCGTCTTATCTATTAAATAATAAAATTTTAATGTAATTAAATTAAATAAATCATATAATTATGAAATAACTTTTGAATGTTACTCAAATATCGTAATTATATAGGTTGCTACAAATGATATGAAAATATAGCATGATCCAAAACGAATAAGAATACGTTATAATTAAATGAATCAAGAAAATTCTTTATTTACTAATTATGTAGCAATCGTCATTACAATCTTTAATTCCTTCTTGCTTGTAACTCGTGATGAAAACCATAAAGTAGTTCATTTGTAAATACATGTTTACTTAGAAATAGTCACATATGAGGTTATAATCATCTTGACTTATAAGGATGATAAAAGAATAAAGCGGTAGAAAATTGATATACATATTTTTATTAAAAAAAATTATATTTCAATCAAATTCAAAAACTATATCAATAGATTCAAAAATCTATCCTTCAATTCAAATTAATTTTTATTACAAAACCTAATACATAATGTATTAAAATTGCCCAGTGGTTTTCTATTAGCTTATGTTTTCATTTTATTAGGTTACCACTTGGCTTAACCTCAATACAGCTTCTCGTTTTACTGAGCAAATAGTAAAAGTTTTATTTATTATTTTTCTAACTCATTTGTTATTTTTTCATCATCATCGTCATTTCCTTTCTATTTGTAACTCGTGATAAAAATCATAAAGTAGTTTATTTCTAAATATACATTTATTTAGAAATAGTCCAATATGAGATAACAATTCGTTTTGACATATAATAATAATAAAATAATAATAATGTGATAGAAAATAATATTCATTTGAATTTAGAAGGTATCTTACTCAAAGGAAGTTAGCATTATTATTTGTCCAACATATTTTATAACAAAAATCATATCTTATTTACAACAACAACAAAAAATCAAGTGTAATCTTACAAGTGGAGTCTGGGGAGGATAGTATATACGCAGGTCTTGTCCCTACCTTGTGAGGGTAGTAGACTATTATATTTTTTGTTTATTTTATTAGTAGCAAATAACTTATATTTTTTTAAATATTTGCATTTTCCCTAGGGAATAAAATAACATTCCTTACCTTTATAAATATAAATATATATAACTTAGACTTAATAATTTTTTCGTGTTATATTATACTAATAATTATTATCAGCAAAGCCTTTCAAGAAATTTTTAGCATTATTTTTAATAATTATTATTGTAATTGTTCGTGCAATAAGAAATTAAATTTTCTCTCTTTATTTTTAATAAAATATTTTAATAATATGAATGACCTATATTAATAATTACGGATAAAGTGTTTCAAGAAAATTTTTAGCATTATTTTAATGATAATTTAGTAATACGTGCAATTAAAAATTAAATTTTCTCTCTATGTTATTTTAATATAATAATTCAATCGTTATCAAAATTACCTCTATTAAAAATTTATTATATTTCTAAAATTTTAATGAATTGCTTGAAATTCCTTAATTTAAACTTTTCACATCTCAAATTCAAATAAGTCCAACATTTTATTTTTAACCTGATTTTTATTATCATGTCAAATTCGATTTAGTATATTTGAGTATATTAAATCATATTAATTTTATAAAATTCTAATTATTAGCTTAGTTCTTAACTCAACCTATGAGACTCTTTCATAACTACTTAATATATAAGATTAAATTATTTTGATTGATTACCACAATAATTTGAGTATATATGGTCTCTTAAATTAAATTACAAATATACCACTATTCTGTTGATATACGTATATGATAAATTATATTTCATTTTTATTCTATATTTGTAATCCTCTAGCAACTCTTTCGGGAGAGATATATTTGAATGTAATCTTCCTCTTAGAAGTGAGAGATCCATCTCGTACCTTATTTGTTGGCTCCTTGAATTTTTAGAATAGGGTCATTCAACATATTGAATTGTTCCTACTTCTGTCAACGCGAGCAGAAAACTTAAATTACAATACACTCCAGAAAAACTAAAGTAACTATAAATACATATAGATCTATATCTAATTAAATTATGCTTTTTCACCTTTTTCGTGTGCATTCTCGATTCAATACACTTTGCAATAATGATTCGGTCCATCTTTTACGATTTTCTTTAGGGAATATTCAGGACGATTCCATCATGACTGACACTATTTCATCCTGTAACATAATCAATATTTGAATTATTGAACAGTGTAAAAGGTAAAAAAACTATATATAGGAGACCAACTATAAAGGAATTTTATATTAAATTCAAAATTTTAGCCACACGTTTAAAAATTCGGAGTTATCTAGAGCTTGGATAGGATTTTTTTTTTTCAAAAGCTTTAACCATACAGTAAAAAACATGGGAGGAACTCTTCATGTTGACAGGTTTACATTTCTAAACCCATTTTCTATTTTAAATTATTTTTAAAATTTTAAATTCTCAGGTTTAATTAATAAAATTTAAAAACTGCCCAGAAAAGTAGGATAACGATTTGATATTAAAGTGTTAATTGAATTAGCAGGTTTCTATTTTTTGAACCTGGACTTTTGACGTTAATTGAATTGGCAGGTTTTAATTTTTTTAACCTATTTTATATTTTAAATTATTTTTGAATCTTCAAATTTATTGGAGGTTTGTCCTAAAATTTTATATTTTTTGAATTGTGGTTATGCAACTTGATATCATATAATTGTTTTGCTTATATATATATATATATATAGAGAGAGAGAGAGAGAGAGAGAGAGAGAGTGTATGTGTGTGTGTGTAACGATCTGGCTGGTCGTTTTGAGCACTTGCGTCCGGTTCTGTAGTTTGAGGTCATGAGTAGCTGCACATAGTGCATTGTGACTTGCGTGCATGGTCACTTTTGGTTTTTGAGTTATCCGGAATTGATTTTGAAGGAGAACACAAACAGATCTGGGAGAAAAAATAAAATAGAAGGGGCCGAAAAAGAGAGACCTAAAATATACCCCAAATATGCAGCCATTAGATGCAACTCTCCACCTTTACCAGCTCATTATTTTCTCCAAAAGCATCCCCTGATACTCCATCAAAGTTGTAACGACCCGACTGGTCGTTTTGCTTTCTATATTCCTGTTTCCCTAAATAAGACTCCCCGTATGTGCTTTTTTTATTTTATGACTTGTGAAGATGATTAGTTCGGGATTTAGAAGGGTTCGGGTTTAAATCAGAACACTTAGTTCCTTAATATTAGCTTTAAAAGGGTAAGTTTGACTTGTGTCAATATTTTTAGTAGATGACCTCAGAACCGGGATTTAACGGTCCCAATAGGTTTGTATGATGATTTTGGACTTGGGCTTATGTCCGGATTGGATTTTGGATGATCCGGGAGCGTTTCGGTGCATAAAGTTGAAAATTGGGGCATTGAAGGTTTTAAAGTATTTTAAATTTGGTTTGAAGTAGGTTTTGGTGTAATCGAGATCCGATTAGAATTTCGAGCCTGGGAATAGTTCTGTATGGTGATTTAAGACTTGCATGCAAAATTTGGTGTCATTCCGAGTAGCTTAAGTAAGAATCAGCACGTTTGGAGTAAGTTGGAAGAATTTGAAGTTCATAAGTTGCTTATATTGGTTTTGGGTTGCGATTCTTAGTTTTAATGTTGTTTTCCGCGTTCCAATGGTGCGAACGAGGCCGTTTTATGTTTACAAACTTTTTGGTATGCTTGGACGAGGCCTCTGGGGCCTCGGGTGCTACTCGGACGTTGCACGGATCGAGTTAGAGCTCAAAAGGGGCTGCTGGTGCACCAGTTCTGGTGTGCCCGCACCTGCGAGCTTTTGGCCGTAGGTGCAAGCTCTTGCCCGCAGAAACGGCTTTAGGCAGTTGGACAATGGTCCGCAGAAGCGGAGAAGCATTCGCAGAAGCGGCCTCTCTTCTGCGATGAGAAGTCCGCAAGTGCAAGGAGGCCGCAGATGTGCTCCACCCTCCGCAAAAGCGGGATCCCGCCTGCAGAAGCGGAGCCAGCCATCCTGGGCTAGGACCGCTCCTGCGATGGCTTTTCTGCAGGTGCAGCGCCGCAGATGCAGCCCCAGGTCCGCAGAAATGGTAATGTTAGAGGTAGTGAGGTCCTTTTAATACGGGACTTAGGCCATTTTGGGTTCATTTACTGTATTTTTTGAGCGATTTTGGAGCTCTTAGAGAGAGGTTTCACCTAGCTATTGGAGGTATGTAATTTCTATACAATGTAGGTTAAATACATAGATTATGGGTAGATTTTAACATGTAAAATTGTAAAATTTTGGGTTTAGATGAGAAACCTAGGTTTTGATAAAAAAAAAGGAATTTAACCGCGAAAAATGATTATGGAATGAGATGAAAATTATATATTTGAGTTCGTATGATTCTGGGTAACAATTATCTTTGAAAATTTCTGGAACTGGGGCACGTGGTCTCAGGGGTGAATTTAGGAATCTTCCAATAGGGGTTGGGTAACTACTCTAATAGTTAGATTACGAGCTTTCGAACATGTATTAATTATTTTATATAACATTTGGCTAGTTGTGGATTGTTCGGCACCAAGTGGGGTCTTTAGAGTGAATTTGTGGCCGGAAGTGATCTTTGAGACGAGGTACGTCTCTTACCTAACCTTGTAAGAGGAAATTTACCCCATAGGTGATTTAAATTAATGTTTGCTTATAATTGTGGGGGGCTACGTATGCACGAGGTGACGAGAGTCCGTGCTTAGCTACTAATTATGCTTATGTCCGGGTAGTTTAGGACCCAAATCATGAAATACTTGTTAATTAAAGTGCCTAAATTATATTAGAAATTGATAAAGGAATTGTAAAAGACCGAATTTTACTTACTTGAGTTTTGGAAGGTTACTTGACCGCTAATAGAAATTATGTTTCTTTGTGTATTAGCCTTCTAATAACTTTTAAATCGGATGTTCATAAAGTATCCTCTCTTCTTGTGGAGCGGGCCGAATGCCTTGGCAGTAGAATAGATGCATTTATGGTTCGTGGCGCACGACCCTCTGCTGTGTACACATTATTCTGGATTGAGTTGTACGGCCTCGGCATAAATCGTACATGATAATACTTGGAGCCTAATTATACTTGATATTTTTTTTATGGCTTGAGCGGTTATAATTATTTAATAACAGAAATTGATTTGGAATTTATTATTTGTGAAAGGATTATAATTCACTGCTTATTATGGAGTTATATTTATTATTTACGTGAACCTTGCTTATTAAGCATTCATTTATTTTATTGTTAGCCCATAATAAGAGTCGATGTCGACCCCTCGTCACTATTTCTTCGAGGTTAGACTAGATACTTACTGGGTACATGCGGTTTATGTACTCACGCTACACTTCTGCACTAACCGTGAAATATCTGAGCCAGTTGCATCTGCCAGTCATACTGGCGCGCACCTCCGTTACCCTGAGGCCTAGTGGTGAGCTGCTTCCTGAACCGTTCCGCAGCACCTAGAGTCTCTCTGTTGCACTTATTTTTCTGTCTACTTTTATTTCAGATAATAGTTAGAGTTTTTTATATTCTACTAGTTGCTCATACACTTGTGACCCCGGGTCTTGGCACATATACTAGTAGACTATGTGCAGTTGATGTCGTGCTAAGTATCTTTCTCTGATTCCCTCACAGATTGTGAGAATACATGCAGCAGATGTACCCAATCATGGAGGAGCTGCTCCCCCCTATTACTAGAGGCCGGGGCAGAGGCCGAGGGAGGGTTCCATTTCGTGGCAGAGGACAAGGGCGTTATAGAGTTGTTCCAATCATGCCACCCGTGGATCCAGTAGAGGATCCTATTATTGAGGAGCAGGGCGAGGTGCTAGCAGCAGAGCTAGCCCCGGTGGATTTCTTGTCCGCACCGGGATTCTAGGAGGTCATGGGTCGTATGCTACGGTTCATGGATTCTATGACTCAGGCTGGTTTATTTGCAGCATACCCCGCCATATCTCGGGCGGGAGGGGGATTACAGACCCCTACTGCTCAGGCTCCAAGGCATGCAGCTGCAGCATATCACACCCCGGAGCACTACCCATGGGCGGAGCTCAGCCAGTTGCAGCAGCTATACCTGAGCCCAGACTAGCTGCGGCCGACGATCCACAGAAGCTATTGGATAGATGGACTAGGCTACATCCTCCTATCTTTGGGGGTGAGTAGCATGAGGACCCCCAGGATTTTATTGATCGGTGCAGGTACAGACTGCACAACATGAGGATATTGGAGTCCCACGGGGTGGACTTTACCACCTTTCAGCTAGAGGGTAGGGACCGTAGATGGTGATAGTCCTATATTCTTGGCAGACCAGCAGATTCTCCTCCCATGACTTGCGACCGGTTCACCTGTATTTTTCTGGATAGGTATATTCCGCCCTCTCAGAGGGAAGCGTTGCAGTTTCCGTTCGAGCATCTCTAACAGGGTTAGATGTCGGTGACCGACTATGAGGCGAGATTTTCTAAGTTGTCTCGCCATGCACTTATGATACTTCATACCGACACAGAGAGAGTGTGGAGGTTTATTGCAGGTTTGCACTCTAGTAGTCAGGCCACTATGGCTCGAGAGTTTGAGATGGGGACTTCTTATGAGCTATTTGTGGAGATAGCTTGGAGGATCGAGGGTGTACGCAAGTGTAGCCAAGAGCAGGCGATGAGGGATAAGCAGTTTCGATATTCTGGAGAGTTCAAAGGTGCCCCGGCTAGGGACAGATGACAGTTTGTGAGGGGTTAGTCTAGCAGGCCCACATATCCAGTATTGCTGCCTCCTCGGGGTGCTCCGGTGCAACCTTATTTCAGCGCCATGCCAGAGAGTTCCTACCGCCCACTAGCTATTCAGGGTTCCTCCAATGGGTATTCAGGCCATCATGGTCAGACTTCAGGTCAGCAGTCCACCGTACCGAGAGGATATTTCGAGTTCGGGGTTCTTAGTCATGTGTGGAGGTTCTGCCCCAGGCTTCAGGGCAAGACAGTGCAGTAGGGTCAGCAACCTACGATTACAGCACCAGCTGCCCCACTAGCCGTCTGGTCGCCCAAAGGCGGAAGGCAAAAAGGTAGGAGCTGTCCTAGAGGTGGAGGCCAGCCAGGTGGCGCTCCAGCCATATTCTATGCCTTTCTAACTAGACCAGATGCAGTAGCCTCAGATGCCGTGATCACAAGTATTATTTTTGTCTGTGATAGAGATGTTTCGCTACTATTTTATCTAGGTCTACCTATTCATATGTTTCATCTCTGTTTGCTCATTTCCCGGGAGTTCCTCGTGAGTCCTTGGGTGCTTTTATTAATGTGTCCACTCTAGTGGGCGATTATGTTGTTGTGGATCGAGTCTACAGGGACTTTCTATGGTTATGAGACTAGAGTGGATCTTTTGTTGCTTGATATGACCGATTTTTAGGTGATCTTGGGCATGGACTGATTGTCTCCATATCACGCCATCCTTGATTGCCTTGCCAAGACCATTACCTTAGTAATGCCAAAGTTACCTAGATTGGAGTGGAAGGGATCGTTTGTCAGCGCATCTATTCGGGTTATCTCCTTTCTGAAGGCTCGACACATGGTCGATAAGGGTTGTTTGGCTTATCTAGCCTATGTTCGGGATACTACCACAGAGACTCCGGCGATCGATTCACTGCCCGTGGTCTGGGAGTTCTCCGATGTGTTTCCTTCTGATCTTCCAAGCATGCCACCAGATTTTGATATCGATTTCTGTATCGATTTGGCTCTAGGTACCCAGCCTATATCTATCCTATCGTACCGCATCGCTCTAAAAGAGTTGAAGGAGTTGAAGGAACAGCTTGAGGAGTTGCTAAAAAAGCGGTTCGTCAAACCAAGTGTATCGCCTTGGGGTGCACCGGTGTTATTTGTGAAGAAGAAAGATGGGACTATGCGGATGTGCATTGATTACCGCTAGTTGAAAAAAGTTACCATTAAGAATAAGTACCCGTTAGGGTGTTCTCCAAGATCGACTTGAGATCGGGGTACCATCAGTTGAAGATTCGGGATTCGGATGTTCCGAAAACGGCTTTCCGGACTAGATATGGCCATTATGAGTTTCTAGTGATGATGTCCTTCGGTTTGACTAACACCCCAGTGGCGTTAATGGATTTGATGAACCAGGTGTTCAGGACATATATTAATTTGTTTGTCATTGTCTTCATTGATGGCATTTTGATCTACTCGCGTAGCATGGAGGAGCACGAGCAACATTTGAGAGTGGTGCTTCAGACCTTGTGAAAACAGAAGCTATATGCTAAGTACTCCAAGTGTGAGTTTTGGTTGGATTCCGTAGCATTCTTGGGGAATGTCATATCAGGCAAGGGTATTAAGGTGGATCCCAAGAAGATCGAGGCAATTTAGAGTTTGCCTCGTTCTACCACAACAACCGAGACCAGGAGCTTCTTGGAGTTAGTAGGTTATTATCGCCTGTTTGTGGAGGGCTTCTCATCTATTGTAGCACCTTTGACTAGATTGACCCAGAAAGGTACACCTTTCTGATATTCCGATGATTGTGAGGTGAGCTTTTAGAAGCTCAAGATCGCATTGACTTCAGCACCTGTGTTAGTGTTGCCTTCCAATTCAGGAATGTATACTATGTATTGTGATGCTTCACGCATTGGTTTGGGTTGCGTATTGATGTAGGAGGGGCGAGTTATTGCATATGCTTCACAATAGTTGAAGCCCCACGAGAAGAATTACCCTGTTCACGAGTTGGAGTTGGTCGTGATTGTTCATGCTTTTAAGATCTGGAGGCATTATATTTATGGGGTGTCTTGTGAGGTTTCCATCTATCATCATAGCTTGCAACATTTGTTCAAGCAGAGGGATCTCAATTTGAGGCAGCGTAGGTGGCTTGAGTTACTAAAAGACTATGATATTACCATCCTTTATCATCCGGGCAAGGCAAATATAGTTGCGGATGCCTTGAGCAAAAAGGCGGAGAGTATGGGTAGTTTGGCATTCATTTCAGTAGAGGTGAGGTCACTAGCTTTAGACATTCAGTCCTTGGCTAACATACTTGTGAGGTTGGATATTTCAGAGCCCAGCCGAGTTCTTGCATGCGTCGTCGCCCAATCTTCACTATTCGAGCAGGTCAAGGTCGTCAGTTTGATGATCCGTACTTATTGATTCTCAGAGAGACGGTACTACAGGGTGGTGCCAAAGAGGTTACTATCGGGGAGGATGGTGTTCTACGACTCCAGGGTCGCCTATGTGTCCCTAATGTTGATGGATTGAGGGAAAATATTCTAGAGGAGGCACACATTTCTAGGTATTCTATTCACCCAGGTGCTACAAAGATGTATTGTGACCTGAGGCAGCATTATTGGTGGCGGCGGATGAAGAAGGACATAGTTGAGTATGTAGCGAGGTGCCTTAGTTGCCAGCAAGTTAAGCACGAGCATCAGAGGCCAGGTGGCCTACTTCAACAGATGGTCATACCTAAGTGGTAATGGGGGCAGCATTACTAGGGATTTCGTAGTTGGGTTGCAGTAGAACTTGCGGAAGTTTGATGCAGTTTGGGTCATTGTCGACAGGTTGACCAAGTTGGCACATTTCATTCCGATTGTTACCACATATTCTTCAAAGAAGTTGGCTCAGATTTACATTCAGGAGATTGTTCCGTTGCATGGTGTCCTATTTCTATCATATCAAATAGAGTCCCCCAGTTTACTTTGCATTTCTGGAGGGTCGTACAGAGTGAGTTGGGGACCTGGGTAGAGCTTAGCACAACCTTTCATTCGAAGACCGACGGACAGTCGGAGCGGACGGTTTAGATCCTGGAGGACATACTAAGAGGATGTTTGATTGACTTCGGAGGGCAGTGGGATCGATTCTTGCCTTTGGCCGAGTTTGCTTACAACAATAGTTATCAGTCCAGCATCGAGATGGCTCCATTTGAGGCTTTATATGGTCGGCGATGTTGTTCGCCCGTCAGATATTTTGAGCCCAACGAGGCTAAGTTATATGGTACTGATTTAGTGAATGATGCCTTGGAAAAGGTAAGGTTGATTCAGGAGCGACTTCGCGCAGCACAGTCCAGACAGAAGTGTTTACGCGGATAAGAAGGCGCGTGATTTATCATTTATGGTGGGTGAGACGGTTCTCTTGAAAGTTTTTCACGTGTCTATGCTCTGAAGGTATCATGCCGACAGGTCGCATGTGTTAGACTTCAACACGATTCAGCTAGATGAGAGCCTAGGTTACGAGGAGGAGCCAGTTGCCATTGTTGACAAGCAGGTTCGCCATTAGAGATCCAAGAAGATTTCTACGGTAAAAGTTCAGTGGAGGGGCCAACTAGTCGAGGAGGTGACTTGGGAGGCTGAGGAGGACATGCGGAGCAGATATCCACGCCTATTCAGCACTCCAGGTATGATTCTAGACCCGTTCAAGGACGAACATTTGTTTAAGAGGTGGAAAATGTAATGACCTGACCGGTCGTTTTGCTTTCTAGATCCACGTTCCCCTAAATAAGACTCCCTATGTGTGCTTTTTCTATTTTATGACTTGCGGGGATGGTCAGTTCGGGATTTGGAAGGGTGAGGGTTGGAATCAGAACACTTAGTTCCTTGATATTAGCATTAAAGGGGTAAGTTTGACTTGGGTCAACATTTCTACTAAACGACCTCGGAACCGGGATTTGACGGTCCCAATAGGTTCTTATAATAATTTTGGACTTGGGCGTATGTTCGGATCGGGCTTTGGATGACCCGAGAGCGTTTCAGTGCATAAAGTTGAAATTTGGAGCATTGAAGGTTTTAAAGTTCTTTAAATTTGGTTTGGAGTAGGTTTTGGTATTATCGAGGTCTGTTTGGGATTCCGAGCCTTGGAATAATTTAGGACTTGCACGCAAAATTTGTAGTTTAAGTATGAATCGGCGTGTTTGGAGTAAGTTGGAAGAATTTGAAGTTCATAAGTTGATTCTATTAGTTTTGGGTTGCGGTTCTTAGGATTAAGGTTGTTTTTTGCTTTCCAGGGGTGCAAACGAGCCCGTTTTATGTTTACAAACTTGTTGGTATGTTTGTACGAGGCCTTGGGGGCCTCAGGTGCTACTCGAATGATGCATAGATCGAGTTAGAGCTCAAAAGGGGCTGCTGGTGCACCAGTTCTGGTGTACCCCCACCTGCGAGATTTTGGCCACAGGTGTGAGCCCATAGGTGCGAGCTCTTGGCTGCAGAAACGGCATTAGGCAGTTGGCCAGTGGTCCGCAGAAGCGGAGAAGCATATGTAGAAGCGTCTTGCTTCTGTAATGAGAAGTCCGCAGGTGCGAGGAGGCCGCAGATGCGCTCCACCCTCCGCAGAAGCGGGACCATAGAAGTGGGAACCTGTCCGCAGAAGCGGAGCCAGCAAGGTGCAGCCCCAGGTCCCGCAGAAGCGGATATGTTGGAGGCAGTGAGGTCCTTTTAATACGAGACTTAGGCCATTTTGGGTTCATTTATTGCATTTTTTGGGCGATTTTGGATCTCTTAGAGAGAGGGTTTCACCTAGCTATTGGAGGTATGTAATTTCTATCCAATGTAAGTTAAATACATAGACTATGAGTAGACTTTTAACATGTAAAATTGTGGAATTTTGGGTTTAGATGAGAAATCTAGGTTTTGATAAAAATGAATTTTAACCACGAAAAATTATTATGGAATGGGATAAAAATTATATATTTGAGTTCGTAAGGTTATGGGTAATAATTATCTTTGAAAATTTTCAGAATTCGGGCACGTGAGCCCGAGGGTGAATTTTAGGAATCTTCCAATAGGGGTTGGGTAACTACTCTAATAGTTAGATTACGAACTTTCGAACATGTATTGATTATTTTGTATAATATTTGGCTACTTGTGGATTGTTCGGCACCAAGTGGGGTCTTTAGAGTGAATTTGTGGCCGAAAAGTGAGCTTTGAGACGAGGTAAGTCTCTTGCGTAACCTTGTAAGAGAAATTTATCCCATAGGTGATTTAAATTAATATTTGCTTCTAATTGTGGGGGCTACATACGCACGAGGTGACGAGAGGCCGTGCGTAGCTACTAATTATGCTTATGTTTGGGTAATTTAGGACCCAAATCATGAAATACTTGTAAGTTTTGCACCCTACTTGTTAATTAAAGTGCCTAACTTATATTCAACTTGATAAAGGAATTGTAAAAGACCGAATTTTACTTACTTGAGTTTTGGCCCGTTACTTAACCGCTAATAGAAACTGTGTTTCTTTGTGTATTAGCCTTGTAATACTTTTAAATCGGATGTTCATAAAGTATCCTCTCTTCTTGTGGAGCGGGCCGAACACCTCTGCAGTAGAATAGATGCATCTATAGTTCGTGCCGCACGACCCTCGGCAGTGTGCACATTATTCTGGATCGGGACGTACGACCTCGGCATAAATCGTGCGTGATAATACTCGGAGCCTAATTATACTTGATATTTATTTATGGCTTCAGTGGTTATAATTATTTAATGACAAAAATTGATTTGGAATTTATTATTTGTGAAATATTATTCACTTCTTATTATGGAGTTATATTTATTATTTACATGAACCTTGCTTATTTAGAATTCCTGTATTTTATTGTTAGCACATAGTAAGTATCAATGTCGACCCCTCTTCACTACTTCTTCGAGGTTAGACTAGATACTTGCTGGGTACATGTGGTTTATGTACTCACGCCTACACTTCTACACTAACCGTGCAGGATCTGAGGCAGGTGCATCTAGCAGTCATACCGGCGCGCATCCCCGTTACCCTGCGGCCTAGTGGTGAGCTGCTTCCTGAGCCGTTTCGCAGCACTTAGAGTCTCTCTTATGCATTTATTTTTCTGTCTACTTTTATTTCAAACAGTAGTTAGAGTTTTGTATATTCTAGTTGTTGCTCATACACTTATGACACCAGGTCTTGGCACACATACTAGTAGACTTTATGGTTTTAGAATTCTTATATCACTATGATTGCCATTCAGTTGTGTCGTTTTATTTATTATATTTTCTACTCCTTAATTTCTTAATAAATAAAATTTAATTACTTGGGAACTTATTAAAAAGAGAAATAACATGGATTAGTTCACCGTTGGCTTGCATAGCGGCGACGTTGGGCGCATTCACGGCCTATACGAGAAATTGGGCCGTGACTAAAGCCAACCTAATAAACCTCCAAAACCGCAGCTAACAAGGCTGCAAAAACCTGCTGCAATCAGCCCCCAAAATCAGTGTCACGACCCAAAATCCACTATAGGTCATGATGGCGCCTAAAGTCGCTGTCAGGCAAGCCAACGGTGCTTAATCAACTTAGTTACTCATTTTATTATTTTTGAAATCATAAATCCCATTAAATAAGTAAAGTAAGGTCTGGTACTCGTAAAAAACCAGCGATTTTTATTTCGAACTTCTATATAAAATATAATTACAAGGTAAAATGATAAGAATTTCGTGATCTACAATAATGAACATCCAGTAGGAATCCCCAATACCCGGTGTTACAAGTGCATGAGCATCTACTAAGGAGTATAATAATAATACAATATCTGTCCGGAATACAAGTTAGACAGGAGGATATAAATAACTCTGATAGAGACTCTGTATGCTGCATATAGTAACATAAAAGCTCACATAAAGTCCCCACAACAGTCGCGCCCTTCTGCCCAAAAGACCACTAGACATACATACATACATACATACATACATACATACATGCACATACACGCACGCACACACACACACACACACACACACACATATATATATACCTGCGCAATAAATGTAGCATGAGTACGTAACTCAACGCGTACTCAGTAAGTATCTAGCCTAACCCCGGAGAAGCAGTAACAAGGAGTCGGCGTTGACACTTACTAGAGGTCCAATAAAGCAATATGCTAAATCCTAAACAGATATGAAGCACAATAGTAATAGTAGGATTAAATGGTAAAAACATAATCTTTCAAATTTTTTTTAATATAAACTTCTAGATCTCGTATCTATCTCAACAGCTCGGCAAATATCAAGTGCCAATATCAAATGAATAAGAAATACCATATAAAATGCAAGGCATAATGGAAGGAAAATCTCGTGAATATTCATACTGCTAGCGATATAACGCACAATTATGCCAAGATCGTACAGCCCGATCCCATAAGGAATATGATACTGCGAGGCGAATGGCCCGATCCTATAATAATGTGTACACTGTCGAGGGTCCAACGACATGAACCATATGTGCATCTATTATACTGCCAAGCCAAACAGCCCGCTCCAATAAGAGTGTGGTACAAAATCCTGTCGAGGTGAACGGTTCGATCCCATTAGAATAAGAGGTTTTAACGGGTCCTTGACCCCACTCACGAATATGCATGTGAGTTATGAAATATAAGGAAAACTTAAATGAATACGCACAATGCTGGAGAAATTCATAAGGGAAGCACAAATTATTCTGCGGATTATCAAGTAGCTCGTCACATCTCTAGTATAGCGATTCTATCACCCCATGCAAGTCTAGTCTCAAGTCGTATGCGAAATAAAGGAATTAAACGAGCAAAGATAACTCAAACAGTACCGTTATAGCATGGCATGAACCTAAGTCTACCGGGACAAAATCAGGAATTCTAGCATATATACGGACACCAGTCACCTCATACGTGTGTAGCTCTCACAACATGTAGCACATAAGAATATAACACCTACGAGGTAAATTCCCCCTCACAGGGTTAGACAGAAGACTTACCTTGCTCCAAAATTTCATAACCGGCTCCAACGCCACTCTAATACCTCAAACCAATGCATGTTGCTCCAAAACTAGTCAAACAACGTGCAAACCAATAAAAATATACCCTAATACTCATAATAAATTAATTTATAACTATTTCAAACTCCACTCGAAAAGTCAATAAGGTCAGCCCTCGGGCCCACTTGCCTCGACTTTGAAAATTTTAGAAAATAAATATTACCCATAACTCATATGGTCTATATCCAGAAAATCATCCAATTTCGTCCATGAATCGACCCTCAAATCAAGGATTTATCATTTCTCAACTTTGGGACTCAAAATTCCAATTTCTACAATCCAAACACGGATAAAAATAATAACCAACGGAACTATCATGGAGAAACATCAAAATAAAGGTCAGATATTTACCCCCTTGTTGAGACGAGAACAACGCCGTGAAAATTATCTCAAACGGAGCTCTAGAACACAAGATATGCCTAAAATACTAAATTCTCGGTTTAAAACACTGTCCAGATAATTTTTCTTCATCGCCTTCGTGGG
>MCJB01045837.1:42378-75024 GCA_002018475.1 Nicotiana obtusifolia
GTTGGGGGGGGCCTTCGCGTTCGCGAAGAGCAATTTTTCGCATTGACCGGTCAACCCAGAAATCCTTCTTCGCATTCGCGGAACCTCTCTCGCGTTCGCGAAAAACAAAGCTTCGCACCAGAAACCAGCAATTTTTTTCGTTACGGATATGGGCATAACTCTCTCATACATGATACGACATCGAAATTTGACGATTCTAATTTCTATGGCTCCGTAATTACGATACGGATCTAATGGTTTGATCCAATCACAAATCAAAGGTCATTTTCTCGATATAGTGCCCATTATGCCCAAAGAAATGACGTTGAAACATCAAATAAGAGCGCGACACAACCCAAACACCTCTGAAACACACCGAGGCCCTCGAGACCCCGTCCAATCATACAAACCAGTCCCAAAACATACCATGAACCTGCTTGAGGCCTCAAATCACACCAAACAACATCAAAACTACGAATCGACGATCGAAACCTTTCTTTAAACTTTCAAACATTCAAATTTTGATGAACGCGTCTGATTCATGCTTAAACATTCCAGAATGATACCAAACTTTACGCACAAGTCACAAATCACAATACGAACCTTTTCCAAGGCTCGAAACTTCAAACGGACATCAATAACACTAAAGTCCACTTCAAATCAAACTTAAGAAATTCTAAAACCTTCAAAATGCCAACTTTCCAAAGTAAGAGCCAAAATGCCCCCGGATCACCCGATACTATACCCGAACATACGTCCAAGTCTAAAATCATCATACGGACCTATTGGAACCTTCAAACCCAGATTCTGAGGTCGTTTACTCAAAAGTCAAACCCAGATCAACTCTTCCAACTTAAAGCTTCCGAATTTAGAATTTTCTTTCCAAATCAACTTCGAATTTTCCGAAATTCAAGTCTGATCACGCGTACAAGTCATAATACATGAAGTGAAGCTACTCAAGGCCTCAAACCGCTGAACGACGCGCTAGAGATCAAAACGACCGGCCGGGTCGTTACATTCTCCCCCACTTAAACATATGTTCGTCTTCGAACGTGCCAAGAACCGTTCCGAAGTTGTCCAGAATCACTGTTCAACACCTCGTGCACCTACCCGTGCCATCACAACCCATGTGAGCACATTAGCTCGAGCCAGACTGAAGATCCTCCTAATAACCTTAGCTAACAAGCCTTAGAACCAAATTCTAACATCCGAAATTCTCCACGAGACCCGATTTTTTTTTAACATATGAACACCGCATCAATCACTACACACTGTGCCAAAACATGATCATGTTGAAATCATACCATGCACCACATAAGTCTTTTGCTCATAATAACAACCTCCGTCTACAATTGTTGCAATTTTCATGAATCTGATGCCCGCAATATACCTCATAACACATATAAGCCATGTTCCAACTCTCGCAATACTGCCACGATGAAAGAGATGTGTAGAAACTCATAACCACCTAACCAAATCAATAAATCATGGAGTCCCTTCACCTGACAAGAACCATTACCTCATTACAATATTTTCTCTCTAATATACCCTACAAAAATCTGATCGCACTGATCTCAGGTCCAACAACCTTGTCTCACCCTGTACAAGCTGCTCGGGCAATAAGCCATCTCAAACGCTGCCAAAAATCTCATATGCCGCCATCAATGCACCAACAAGCTACAAACTCGAATGTGGCCCATAAGGAAGAACGAACTCTGGCAAAGAAATACCTAGCCCCCATAACAAATAAAATGGCCAAGCAGATGCTATTAACATATCTTAGAGATGAGAAAAAAGGCACACAAAATAAGTATAAGGGACCGTACTCAACATCTCACTGTTGCGGCGTGCAACTCGATCCACACATGGTACTGTTGCGGCGTGCAACCCGACCGAAACATCATACCCGTGGCAGCGTTCCACCCGATCCCACACATAACAATCTATAAGGAAATATCTACCGAGCCAGAATGTTCATACCCACGAAATGCTCGAATATCGACCACAAGCACGCCATGTGTATAAACACAACCTTGAGGAGACAGATAGCGCCATGCGCTACAAAATGCCAAGCACGACTAAGGTACCATAACGACCTGCATCTCAAGAGCCATCTTGCTCATATAACTCCACAAACTACATGAGATCACAACACATGTGTGCATAATCAAGTTGTTTCACATAGAATAGCTGACGACAAGAATAACATCCAACACCCATAGACTTCTCTATAAGCAATGTTAGGCTGAAGGAACACATCCAACCTGATGTAGAGCATACATCCACATCAGATCTACCAACGGACCTCAAGCCAATTTCGATCACCCCCTACTGGCCTAATAACCTTTCAAAAATCCACAATGACCCTATTCATGACACATACGAACAGTCGTCCAATCCGGAACAAAACCCCCATGGTCCACAACCAAAGGAGTAGAGCGCGCCTCAAGTGTAAACTCTCCATTTGCCACAGTACCAAAATCTCCATACCCTATTTTGATCCCTAATAATCAAATGACTAACACATCACACTTATACGATCTTCCTATGGGATATACTCCCACAACCTTTCGCACTAGGTAGCAAAATCTTAACATCAATGGCCATTGGCTATGCTATTTATACAGTACTAGCAAAGCATCCACAATGCAATACCCCAACACTCCTACCACAAAGTAGACCATCCTCAGGTTGCCCAAACCGCAACCTTGATCCTAACCTTTCAATTTCCATACCGCTCACTGCACCTATCATGTTGCTATGCGAGAGTCCAAGAATGTCATCATAACCCCTGAACCACCAGTAGAATAAACACTTCATTAGCTAGATCCCCTTTCACTCCACTTATTTCAGAAAAACAGTTGCAACACGCAACTGAATTCCCATAACTGCAGAAAATACAAACCTCAAGTCGTGGTCTAAACCGCTATAACTATTCCGGAATCCATTTACACAACAAGGCCATTTGAATCAAGTAACTCCCAAATCAATCAAATTATGGTGGCTGTCAAGACCAAACGTACAACCACAAACCACATGTATAACTGAATACGCCGAAGGAACTGATCATTGCCAAAATCATGTTGATCCAACCATTACTAACCGACCCAGCTTCTTCCAATTTACTCTTGACTTGCCTTAGAAATAATAATAGCTCCATTCAAAACACAACGTAACCCAACAACATTCATCCCGAGTGACCTAATTCACGAGACCGCATTGTCTCAATACCCATGAACCGCCACATACCCTCTTTATGCACACAATAGCACCTCCAATTGGTACACCTATTCTGAAAGATCCTCTACGAATACGAAGTTGTTTCCTCCCATTTCTTCAATACTGCACCGCATACCCGATGATAACATAGAACACTCCAAGTCCCTGTCATATCCCACTGCAAAAACTCGATCCTTAACCACACAATAGACCTTAAATCCTTAGGCACTGCATTTTAATTCTTGAACCCACTAAACCTGTTGTTGAGATTCACCCATTCTTACCTGGTCCCGAATATAATCAGACTTCAATGCTCTGTTAGCACATGAACACTCCCAAAGAAGCAACTGAATGAATTACATCCCAAGAAGCATAAACTTTGAGTCTTCCCAAAACCTGCACATGAATAGATAAGGCGAACTATAGCACACATTCATCAAGCTTTGCTCGAATTACCCCCGATATTTTCTTTTTCTTAGTCATAATTGATCCATCAATGCACTGATAATCAGAAACCTTACAAGCAGACAACCACGCGATCCAATCGTAGACGGTGGGCTCCCCCACTTAGCTTTAAGTTGCTATCACATAATGTTGAACCCACAAAGATTCATCCTTCTCTATTACCATGATCTCGCACCATTAACTTGCAAAATTTCTCAAAATCTCTTGTTAAACCTTTCATAAACATCCCGAATTATCAGTCACAACTGCCTATTCAACCTCCCACTAGGTAGTAAGTAGAAGTCTTCGTAAGAACTTCATCAAAATCACGCAACCGCTAACCTGATCACAAGAGATAACCCACCTTTGGAATTCCATACCAACATCTTCCAACGACACTGCACTAGTACAACTACCACGAAATCAGTAAACCCTCCTGAGCCCATGCTCGTCCACCAGCTGTACAAGGCTATTCATTCCCCATTGACATCAACTGAAAGTCCGACAATATATTCCAAACTCAAAGTCATGTTGCATCCAAATCGATAATCAAGTTTTCACACCCCTCTTCATTTCAAGCAAACTCCTTTCTGCCGTATTCAATCTTCCTCAGTACAGTAGCCACCATTCCAAATAAAGTCCGTAGACCTAATCACTTTCCACCATGACTCCCAAATCACTCTAAACTTTCTCAAGGCACATGGTTATCCTACCACAGAATCCATACGCTACTCTGCCACTCCCACTTCGATTAAACCATCTCCTTTAGGCAACCTCTCAAACTTTATTTTTCATACTTGACCTGCTAACAATTCAACCACCACGAGACACCTCCCACCATGTCCTTCCTCATTCTTCGTTGCCCAAGTGCTGCCTCAAATCAAAATCCATCTCTATAGCACCTAAACTGATAAATTTGCTACCAACTCTAAGCCTCCTCGAAGATCATCTTTCTCGAGCCATCAGCATAAGAAACACCGGTTCGATTCTGAAATCGCTACACACCGCCATCTCGGACAACCGCTTCTCAGGCACCATTTCACAACACCCTGCCCTAAGGCCAAATCAAAGAAGACCATAACACCGGCAAACCTTAATGCATTCAAACAAGGACGAAAAAACAACACCACAAATAAGAATTCCACCACGCTCAAAATATCAAGTCTCGTTACTCTATCAACCAAAGCCTGAACATCCATAAACTGACTGTCTTTCCCCCGCTGGAATTAAATGTCGAACCTCTAAGACACGCACTGAGAGGTCCTCCTTTCGAGTCATTCACTGACTCGACACATAGACGAGCACCCTACCATTACACCAACACTGTGCAATAACAGCGCATGAACATCATAGCAATTTGTGAATAGCCTCAAACCATAGGAAATATAGATATTGAGCTGAAATGACAAAACATCCTTCCACAAGGGGACGATAATAGCCTGCCCGAACACGCAGGGAAAAACATCTTGCACCTCGTCTATAGTACCACTACAACTCCTCGACGCCCAATTGATAACAAGCGCTTCACGTCGCATAAGATTGAGTAGGAAGGAAATAAAGGCATAAGCCTCAAAGGAATCAAAGCGCACGATGAGGAATCAAGAAGGGAAGTGCTCCTAATTGTCGTGTAGCTTCTCGAAGATAAGTACAGACGTCTCTGTACCGACCCGCAAGACTCTACTAGACTTGCTCATGACTCGTGAGACCTAAGTGAACCTAGAGCTCTGATATCAAGCTGTCATGACCCAAAATCCACTATAGATTGTTTTGGCGCCTAATGCCACCGTCAGGCAAGCCAACGGTGCTTAATCAACTTAGTTACTCATTTTATTATTTTTGAAATCATGAATCCCATTAAATAAGTAAAGTAAGGTCTGGTACTCGTAGAAACCCGCAATTTTTATTTTCAACTTCTGTATAAAATATAATTACAAGGTGAAATGATAAGAATTTCGTGATCTACAATAATGAACATCCAGTAGAAACCTCCAAAACCCGGGTGTCACAAGTGCATGAGCATCTACTATGGAGTACTGATGTTTAGCTTAAAGCATATATATTTCTATGTATATCGCCTCATATTTGACTCTTGTTTCGTGAAATTGGTATGTTAAATGCTATGATTTATATTAATTTGAAGTGTTTTTATGTGTAGGAATGAGTCGGGAGCAATTGGGGGTGAAACGCGCAAGATTTGAGCCAAAATGAACAAAATCGGACGAATTGAGCAACTGGGCGCCACAGGCAGCGCCTGGCGCCACCTGTGGCGCTGGAGGCAAAATGGCAATTTGAGACAGCGCCCGGGTGGGTGACTGGCGCTACCCAGGGCGCCGATGACGTGATTTTGTCCAAATTCGCCGGGGACAAGGTTATTTCGGTCCTAGACTTACCCAAAACGTATAAAAGCAAGACTAACCCTTAGGGGGACGCCACCTTGGAGGAAAAACACACACGGGATCCTTAGAAAGCGGAGAATTCTCAGTTTTCTTCATCTTTTTCTAGTATTTCCAATTGATTCAAAACTTATGCAATTGTGTGATTATATTATAGTGGCTAAACACCCATTGTTCCGAGGTTGTGATTAGCCATGAATATTGTTGTTTAACATTAACTTAACCTTGATTATAATTCACCAACATATGATTGTTTCTTCAATTCTGTGTTTGATTGCTTAATTGTTTGGCCAGCAGTTAGGTTCTATTTACTATCTATGCTATGCTTGGGAAAGCCGTGTTTAGATTAGAGAAGAGTTGAAGAGAGCATGATCTTAACCCTCAGGGGGAGCGGATTTGTGGTTAGGATAGGAATATACCTAATTACCGTGCTTAATTAAATATCGTGATCTTAATACGTTCTTAATAGATTGATTTCATAGGAATATAGGCGTTAATCTATTGAGAATAGGTTAATTAGCAACCATGAGTGAATTATATGAAAGGGAGAGTTAATTCGAACACAATACGATTGGTAAATCGACCACAATCCTGGAATACTTGTCTCGACTGAATAAACAACAATCAACTAGTTACTTGATAATTTAATTATTACTTAGAATTGTAGTTTAGCATAATTAAACTCTTGAACTCGAATTTAGCTTGACGGAATAACAATATTGGTATGTTGGTGAGTAGTTGATATAAGTCCCTGTGGGTACGATATCTAGACTTCCAAATCCTATATTACTTGTCGGCCACGTATACTTGTGTGTGAGTTTGGGAGCAACAAGTACAATAATAATACAATATCTGTCTGGAATACAAGTTAGACAGAACAATATAAATAACTCTAATGGAGACTATGTATGCTGCGGATCGTAACATAGAATGCAGCTTACCGTAAAGTCCCCGCAATAGCCACACCCTTGCTCCAAAAAGACCATATGGTCTATATCCAGAAAATCATCCAATTTCGTCCATGAATCAACCCTCAAATAAAGGATTTACCATTTCTCAATTTTGGGGCTCAATATTCCAATTTCTACAATCCAAACACTGATAAAAATAATAACCAACAGAACTAATCATGGAGAAACATAAAAATAAAGGTCAGATATTACCCCCTTGTTGAGACGAGAACAACACCGCAAATATCACCTCAAACAGAGCTCTGAAACTCAAGATATGCCCAAAATACTAAAATTCTCGTCACGGTCTAGATGATTTTTCTTCATCGCCTTCGCAAGAGACCTTTGCGTTCGCGAAGAGAAATTTTTAGCGTTGACCGGTCAACCTAGAAATCCTTCTTCACGTTCGCGGAATCTCTCTTGCTTTCGCGAAGAACAAAGTTTCGCACCAGAAACCAGTAATTTTATCAGACACAAAAATGGGCATAACTCTCTCATACGTGACACAACATCGAAATTCGAAGATTCTTGTTGCTATAGCTCCGTAATTACGATATGGATCTAATGGTTCAATCCAATTACAAATCAAAGTTCGTTTGCTCGATATAGTGCCTTTATGCCCAAAGAAATAACGTTGAAACATCAAATAAGAGCGACGCAACCCAAACACCTTTGAAACACACCCGAGGCCCCGGGAACCCCGTCAAATCACACAAACCAGTCCCAAAATATAACACTAACCCGCTTAGGCCTCAAAGCACACCAAAACAACATCAAAATTACGAATCGACGGTGGAAACCTTTCTTTAAACTTCCTAACATTCAAACTTCGACGAACGCGTCCGATTCATACTTAAGCATTCCGGAATGATGCCAAACTTTATGCACAAGTCACAAATTATGATACGAACCTATTCTAAGGCTCGGAACCTCAAACAGACGATAACACTAAAGTTCACTTTAAATCAAACCTAAGAAATTCTATAACCTTAAAAATGCCAACTTTCTATATTAAGTGCCGAAATACCCCCAGATCATCCGATACTCAACCAGCACATACGCACAAGTCAGAAATCGTTATACGAACCTATTGAAACCTTCAAATACCGATTTCGAGGTCGTTTACTCAATTGTCAAATCCTGATCAACACTTCCAACTTAAAGTTTCCGAGTTTAGAATTTTCTTTCCAAATCAACTCCAAATTTTTCGAAATTCAATTCCGACCACTACAGTCATAATATCTTAAATGAAGCTACTCAATGCCTCAAATCGCCGAATGATGCGCTAGAGCTCAAAACGACCGGTCAGTTCGTTACAATCAGTCGCTTTCTTCCACCTAAAATCACCTCAAAGAAGGCCCTAACTAGCCCCAATCCCTAGCGAAATCAAACTCAGATTAGCACTGAAACCAACTGAAATTTGTAGCAATAGACAACCCCTTTTTCCACCAAAAAAAAAAAACTCCAAACCCAGTAAAAACCGCATTAAACCACCACAAATTTCTGCTCAAATCTCACCCCAATGTGCAGCAAAAATAGCTGCGAAACAGCCCCAAAACCAAGCTTAAACCCCCCACCTCTAACCACTGCAAAACCAGCACAAATAACCCCCAAAATAAGCACCTAAAATCACCCCAAAATACCTCAAAATCCACCCCAAAATGTAGAAGATTCAGCTGCGAAAACAGGCAGAAAGAGTAGGGAAAATCAGTTGCAAAACCACTACAAAACAGCCACCAAACTGCCCAAAAACAGCCGCAAAATCCACAAAATAGCAACTGAAACATACCACAAACACCACCAATGGAGGTTGCCGTAGAAATCGTCATCGAGGTTTCCGGTCAGAGGCAATTGTTCGTTAATTTCTGCCTTAATCTTGGTTGGTGCTTTCTCTCTGTAATTCAACCCTAGGGATTTTTTATTAATACAATGAAGAAAGTTTTACTCCATTAAAGATTGAGCCGAGCGGAGGTGAATTTGTAAAGGAGAAGCTAATTTGAGTATTGATTTGTCCAAATTGAGGTAAGTATCTTGCCTAAGTTTGTGTGGAGGAACTACCCCTTAGGATTTGAGTCATTTGTGCTAATTGTGTCGTGTGAAGGCCGTGTACCCGATGTGACGAGTACGTGGTCGGGCTTATTTGTGAAAATTTAACCTTTTAGGGCTCTTAGGTTCTTATGTTCATTAGATATGAAGTTGTTTTGTCATGTTAAATTCCCCATTTTCTAGTTTCACCTTTACGTGTCTTATCTGGAATTAATTGCTTCACGTTCCACCCTTATTGTCGATTAAACTCTTATATGCCTTAACTGAAGTAGTTGCATCTTCTATTGCCATGCTATCCTTCCCTAGTTGCTTATCCTCAAATGAAGTTATTATTATCTTTTTCATAATTACTTATCCTTAATTGAAGTTGTTGTATCTCTTCCGTAATTGATCAACCTAAAATGAAATTTTGTTATCCCTTATCACTGTTGACTTATCCTTATTTGGAATTATTGATTCGTGTTATCTCTCTTATCATCGAATTGTACTTTTGCGGAATAAATGCCACACATTATCTCTTCCTTGTTGATCTAGTCTTGTTGAGACTATTATTCTCTGTTGTGTCCTTATTTGTTTGTATTCTGAAGTTTGTGAGTTGATTTTTTTGCCGCATTCTCATATTATTGTCGGTGTTGCTGTTGTATTTAGTGTCGTTGACCCGAGGGCTATGTTTGGTCGTGATATTGAAACTGTTTTGAGGATATGTTGTGTATGTGGCACATATTGTGAAAGTCAGTTATTTGAGTTGTTATGTTTTGCACAGTGTGTTGTTGTTGAGAGAATTTTTATTTTATTTGCACGAGGTTTCTGTCGTGCGGTTGTTACAGTGTTTGCACGAGGTTTCTTCTGTGCGGTTGTTATTGTGTTGCACGAGATTTCTGCCGTGCTTTTTTATTATTGATACGCATGCGGTGGTATAAGGTCTGGGTGTTGAAACGCATACGGTGAGATAAGGTGCGCTTGAAACGCGTGGCTAGTAGGAGAACTAATAGAAGCCATGCGGTTTGATTAGGTGCGCTAAAATGCGGGACGCTATTTCGGGAAAAATGATTTTCAAAACTAAATATAAAGGCTCCTGCAGTGATATAAGTAAAGTTGTGATTCATTTTATGATTTGAGACTACGAGGCGGTGCCTCGGTAGGGCTCTTGTTATCATTTCCCTTTTCCGTGCACTTGTCTTTGATTGTTGTTTTCCTTGGCATACTATTAACTGTTTCCCTCCGTGTTACAATATTTGCTCAGTTCTATGTAGCTCATCTTGTTGTGCTAGTCGCTGCTCCAAACTTCATTGCTACCTTTATTATACTGTACATTTTGTGGTGATCGTTTCTTCTGTATCATTCATTATCTCTACTCTTATTTGTTGACTTGAATTTTGATATAACACTTGCACAAGCATGCACGTAGTTAAATCACCCATATTGGTTGTGTACCATTATACGTACTCTAGTCTACTTGCCTTCTGTGTGAGGGATGTTCTATTGGCACATGAGTCGTCCGTGCGGCTATGAGTTGTAATGTGGGCACAAGATGCCAAGTGATTAGGGTTCACAAATTGGAACCCGTGATTTGTGATTTTGAGGTTTGGCACCTCGTGGTAATTCCTAGGTAAAACTGGTGTGAAAGCGGTTGTTCCTACTAGTTGTCACTTGTATTCTTTTCTTCGGTTTCATCAGATTTGGACTGTGATCAGCTTACTCAATAGTGTTATTACCTGTTATGTCTCGTTTCTATCTGTTGCTTTTAGTACCTTTTATAAATGTTGTATAATTATTGTCATCATACCTAACCTTATACTGATATTGTTCCAAGCTAGTTCTACATGTATACTTGTTCAGATTGTTTAGTCCAATGGGTGTCTTGACTGTCTCTCGTCACTAATCCACTAAAGTTAATCTTGATACTTACTGGGTACCGCTGTGGTGTACTCATAATACGCTTCTGCACATTTTTGTGCAGATCTCAGGTGCCTCGGCTATTACTGATTATTAGCTAGTTGGTCGAGCATTGCCGTGGAGACTCAAGGTAAACCTGTTGTCGCGTTCGCTGGTCTCCGAGTCACCTTCTGATATTGTACTTGTACCGTTTAATTTCCATTGCGGGCAGTTGTATTTAGAAATTCTTCTAGTAAACTCAGTAGAGCTTATGACTTGTATTAACGGTTTTGGGATTGTGAATTGTGTATAAAGATTTCTATTTCATATTTATCAGTTGATGATTGAATTCCTCGATTTATTTCGTAAGTGTTAGGCTTACCTAGTATTAGAGACTAGGTGCCGTCACAACATCCTAAGAAGGGAAATTGGGGCCGTGACACAGAGAGAGAGTACCATATTCGAAAAAAATTACTCCCTAATTTGAATTGCAATTTTTTTTATTTTAAAATAATTTTGGACCAAATTGAAATACTTGCAATTTGAATTGGCGGTTTTTTATTTTTTTATTTTGAACTTTTTATAAATAATAATCTGAAATTAATTTTCTATTTTAGAGAGAGAAAAAATGTGCCCTTTAATTGTGCCATATAAAATCATTTATTTTTTAAAAAATTTAAAAATTCTGAAATTTTGAATTTGAAAAATGTGTCCTTTACATTAATTTTTTTTAAAAATAAATTTGAACCTCAAAATTAGTTGGAGATTTTTCCTAAAATTGGACACATGTTCATTATCTGTTTTGACACTTGGCACAGTAACATGAATTTGCTTCTCCTATTCTATATAGATTTTTAAAAAAATTTAAAGATTTTGAAAAAAAAATGTGTTCTTAATATATATATATATATATATATATATGTATATATATATATNTATATATATATAGAGAGAGAGAGAGAGAGAGAGAGAGAGAGAGAGAGACTACCATATTAGGAAAAAACTACTCCCTAATTTGAATTGCATTTTATTTTTAAAATAATTTTGAAACTCCAAATTGAAAGTACTCCCAATTTGAATTGATAGTTTTTAATTTTTTTAATTTTTGTTTTTTGTAAATAATAATCTAAAATTAATTTTTTGTTTTAGAGAGAAAAAAGTGTGTCCTTTAATTGTGCTATGAATCAATTATTTTTTTAAAAATTTAAAAATTCTGAAATTTTGAATTTTGAAAAAAAATGTGTCCTGTACATTTGTTTCTTTTTAAATAAATTTGAACCTCCAAATTAGTTGGAGATTTGTCCTAAAATTGAACACATGTTATTTTTTGTTTTGATACTTGGCACAATAACATGAAATTTGCTTCTCTTATTCTATATAGATAATTGCAATACATTTTTAAAAAATTATGATACAATTATGATCTTCATCTTCTTCAAGTTTCAATCACCAATCTATACGAAAAATTTAATATAATCGTATTATAATTGTATTAATATTGCATCAAGTATTGTTTAGGGTATTAATGTGTCATATACAAGTCAAATACAATAAAGATTTTAGAAAAAAAGAAAATAAGATTCAAAGCTTAGCCACAACTTGATTCTAGAGCAATATTCTGAATTTTGTTTGCATTGTATCAATAAAAAATAGAGATATTTGGTGATTAGTATGAAAGAAAGAAATTGAATTTGAAAATCTTTGGAAAAGGAAAAGAATTGAAAATTTGGTGGGTTTATAAAAATAAAAGATAGATTCTGGGTAATTATTAAGAAAGAGAGAAAAAAAGAAACAGAATCTTAAATGTTGGGGGAGTTATTGAAAATGAAGGATAGGTGTCGTGTAACTGACAGAATAAAATTAAGAAATTTAAAAAAAAAAAAAAAATTAATAGTTTTGTATATAACTTATAAATATAGATATATAAAATAATTAATAAGGAACATAAATAATAAGGAAGCTAAATAGATATATAATAAATTTCTAATATAGTATATGGAGAAGTCCACGTCTTTCACGAAACCGCCACTGCCTCACATTTATTAATAACACCTCTATCATACAATCAGCGTGCGCAGATTCCAGAATCCAGATTCAATACTAACATTTTCTCAAGTCGGTTGACAAAGGGAAGAGGGTCTCTTTTCCCGATCAGAAAAAATGGCACTGAATCCTCAACTATTTCCAAACGGAATGCCCGTCCCTTTCCTCAATGAATTGTTTGTCCTTTCTAGAGATGGTGTTGAGTTTGAGATTGATAAAATCCCTGGGTAATCGACCTAACTGTTATTTCTCTCTTTTAAATTAGTTATCTCTGAAAGAATCGGGTCGAAATTGAGTAAATTGGATATTCTGGGATTAGGAATGAAAGAAAATAATTTGGGATTGAGGCTTAATTATAGATTCTATCTTTCTATTGTTTCTTTGAATCTGTATATAGTGCATCATTAATTTTTACCATTTTCATTTCGTAATTGTTTGAACTTCCATCTCCTTAATGGGTTTCTTTCTGTTGAACATGATTGTTTTTTTGTGAATCTGATTTCTGCGTTAGATATTACTAATAAATGTTAGCATCTGAGGGTGTGTAGCCTAGTGGTCAATAAAATTGGTGAGAACCATGAGGTTTCATGTTCAAATCCTAACGGAGGCAAAAAAATACTAGGTGATTTCTTTCCTCTATCCAAGCCAAGCCTTGGTGGATAGAGTTATCCGGTACCTGTTGTTGGTGAGAGGTGGCAAGTATCCTTTGTGGATACAGTTACCTGGTACCCCTTGCCGGTGGAAGGGGTTCACTTGAGTCTTCTTTATCGAAAAATTATACTGCACAATAGGGCAAAAACGAGTTTTTTTGGTTATATAAACCGTTGAATTCCCTTGATTTATAGAAAATTCTAGTTTAGTGGCAACGGGAACCCAAAAATTGCCTTAGATTTTAGGTCACCTCTCCAAAATCCGAGGTGGAAATTATACCTGGATGTTTATTAGAACTTTTAGATTATACCCTTTGGATATCGCCTTTTCTTATCTTCTTAGATTTAGGTTCTCCAATATGTTGCAATTGCAGTAGTTGGTGTTCCTAATGCATTAGGAGGTTTGCCTGCATTTCTGTACCATGGACACAAAGAGGGTGTTCAAAAAGCCGCATCAGTAGTAGTAGCTGCAACAATAGGAACTGCACTTGTCAACTTCTGCATGCTATACTACTACTACTCCCATTTATTTCTACCTGTAAAAAACTATCCACCATTTGTTTCTATTTAATATGGTATTGGGACGAACTTGCTTGGGCTGCAATATGAACTGCTCAACATTTGAGTACATATGGCTGTATGATTTTGGGCTTGTTAAGATATATTCACATGGATACTTTAAAACAATTAAATGTCTTAACACAGGCTTGGACATTTGATCTGTTGATAGGTTAGTGCATAAGGAAATTATTTATACCATGGTAATTAGAAATTGCACAAGGAACTTATTTATCATTTATGTGGATATATGGTATAGAGGAATAAGATAGTTATTGCATTTGGCTGTTGAGTTTGCATGGGATGCCTGCATTTGCTTTATTTTGTGTTTAGTTCTACCTTTCCTTGAATACATTATTCTTGCATTGCCCTCTCTCTCTTTCTTTCTCCTTTTCTTTAGTTTCTTTTAGTTCATCACTTTGTGTTGATGAGACTGTTTGCTAACAGTGCAGGAAAAATAAAAACAAGAGGAACGATTTACTTGTCGAATATTCGGATGGTCTTTGTTGCAAAGAAGCCTGTGGATTTCATTGCTTTTGACATGCCCTTGGTATGTTACACTTATATGTCCTATGTACTAGCAGAGTCATATGTTGGATTCCGGTTCCTCGGCTGTGAAGATTTTTTCTCGTGGATCAGAGAAGGAAGACACACAAACTTTCTTTTGCTGCTCTTACTAGAATATCAAGAAGTTATTATCAAAACCAAAGTAAAGGGGAAATATTTGTTTAATCAAAGTAAAGGGATAACTTGTTCATCTCTGACTCCATTGATAGTTTCCCTAAAATTAAAAAGGTGTGACCTTGTATAGCATTCCGTGAAAATCATATGCAACCGGAACAAGAAATGCATAATGTGCAATTTAGGATATGGTGGTTTCAAGGTGAAAAAGAAAGACGATTCTAAGAGACCAGGTTGCTTTACCTGTGTGTGTGCCACTTGCATTGCTGCAGGTGGCAGAGCATTAAACATTTGAATTTTGCATTTGCCGTAGCCCCGACATCTATACTATACCTAGAAGTCTGTTATCTGGTTGATGCTAGCTTCATATAGCATACTATTTCTTGTGTTTATCACCTTAGATTCGGCTGGCTGGTGTTGGTCATTCTTGCTGCTGTGCCTTTTTTGTTGTTGGGATAAGGTTGCTTCTGTGGTTTCTGGTACTTTTGTTCTGTTGCTTCATGGCCCAAAATTTTCCTAGTGTTATGCTTTGCTGAATTCTGTTTTTTTTTTTCCCCCCTCTTCTGTTAATCTTTTTACTCTTTGTTCTGAAAAAATTCCTGGATAATACAAGCTACTTGCTTGACCAACTTTAACTTCATTCTACAGCTCTTTATTCATGATGAAAAATTTAATCAACCAGTATTCCACTGCAACAACATTTCCGGACATGTTGATCCGGTAAGTTGAATAGATAAATTCAGATATGTTTGGATTATGTGCACTACTTTAGATTGATTCTGGCCAATTTCAGGTTGTTCCAGATAATGAAAACAGGGCTTTGTACTCCCCACATTCATACAAGATTTTGTTCAAGGAAGGTGGTTGTGGGACTTTCGTGCCATTATTTTTCAATTTAATCGCTTCCGTGAGACGATCTCAGCAACAGTCCAGTGCAGAGCCACGGGTGGATCCTCTCCAAGCTGCACAAACTCCAGTTGATGAGATGATGAGACATGCGTATGTCACATTGCTTGTACCTTTTACAATAAAAATTGTTAAAGATCCTTTTTCTCCATATGCTAGCTGGTGTGATGAATACTTATTGTGTTTGTCAATTGTGCAGTTATGTTGACCCCAATGATCCAACCAAAATCTACTTGCAGCAGCCTAATTCAGAGTCTCAACTCAGGCGTCGATCATACCAGTCACAGCTTGCTTAAACTCGATATAACTTACCTGAATTTCGCGTTTTCTGAGATACTTCTCTTCGGTTGATTGCTTCAATTCTATATATAAAGGAGGAGACAATGAGCTTGCATGTGTATAATTATGTACGGCTGGTATATGTTTGTTTCTGGTATATGTTTCTTTCAAGTGTGCATGGATTATAATCTATTACATGGGTGATACACTAGACTAACTTCTACAAATATCTGTAATAATTTTGAAGCTTATGTTCATTACACGGGTGTATATATATATTGTAGCATATTAAGTTTTGCACTGGAAAGTGCTGAACATCTAGTCCCAACCAAGGTAATTTGACATGCGAATTCCTGAGTTTCCTCAAACTTCGGTTGATCATTACTTTTAAGAAAGCTCGATTTGGAAGGATGGCAGTAGAAATAAATTGATTGTATTGACCTGTATGTTACAAAATGGGTGTAATGCAAAACAGTCTCTTGCAGAAATGTTAGGAGAAGTACAATATGCACTATCAATCTATCTTTTCATAGTGAGGGGTGGATCTTCCTTCCCGGCGGCATGTTAGGGCTTACTGTGCTCAAAGCAATGCTTATTGTGTTCAAATCCATCTATACACAGCTGAAAATTTTTTATATGTTTATCTTAAGATTTTGAAATCCATGTGAAGTTGATTAAAAAAATTGGAAGCAAATGATTAGATAGTTATGTGTAAATAATTTTAGTCCCATATGTTATAAAAGTAGAATATGTCCTAATCTCATATGTAGTAGGAGTAGAATATGTATTATATATAGGGCTCAATGTATCATTGTTAATGAAATAGAATTTTCTTCCGTGCATTCTCACATGGTATCAGAGCTTTACTAAGAAAATTATCGTTATGCATCATTCCAGCGACGTTCGGGAAGGAAGATTGCATCGCCGTGCAATTTTCCGACAACTTCGTCTTACTCTCAGGTTTCATTACTGCTACAATGGTACTGTGCATATACCAGTACCACCATCAGATTCGAAATCATTGTGCGATCAAACCCTAGAAATTTCAGACCCGTCGCAATAGAAAAGTCAGCCGCTATGCGCCTTTCCGATTGACTACTCAAGATTGATTTGTGTTATCTCCTCATCGGTAAGTGTTATGCGAAAATCAACATTGCCATCTTGTTCGATAAAAGTCAGGCGACAAAACCCCAATCAATCGCTCTGGCAGATAGTCACGCTCCGCCAGAACTAGGGTTCCGGCGAGCTACAGTAAATTTTTCGGTGCGTGTGACTCATTTCAGATATTTTTTGACAAAACTTCTTTAGGAAAACTTACTCGTCCAGTGATTCCGAGCATACCCATATAAAAATACATAAAATTCTAATAACTTTTATTTTTTTCATCTTGAAGAGTAATTTCTGAAAATTTTTTTGTTTTCTGGTGGTGCTTTAGAACCTATTTTGTAGTATGAAATTCGGCTTAGTCTCACTATTTTTAAATTTTTCCGGCGACCTTTCGACCAACTTCTAATTATGAGCAACCATTTGATTTTGTTGCTCAAGGGGAGTCTAGTGGCCTTGTGGTCTAAAGCAGTCTTCTCGAACCTGGTTTAGTAAGTTCGGTACAATTATTCAGAAGTTTGGCATGACTCGTAGTGAAGTCAAATGATCATCTTGCAGATATTTTCACCAAGTCCTTCCGTAACAAATGCTACAATCTCAAAGCATATTCATAAGAACTAAAAATCTATTACAAATTCTAGTAGCCGAATCACCGCTCAAATTGCAAGCTAATAATGAAAATACTGAAATTAAGAATATAGGAGAAGATACACAGATAGAAGAAGAGAGATGAGAAGCTTAGACTCAGAAAGGGGAAGAGTGGAACAGACTTTTCTTCAACAATTCGCTTAACGTCCAACTCAATTCCACTACCCTTTTTAACATAACCGTTCTTAGCCTACAATTTACTACTCAACCTGGATCCTATTGTTTGTTTTCGGCCCAATGGCTAGTGTCAGCCTAATAGCTACTTGTGTGACATAGGGCTGATGTTGATTCATAATAATACCCTTATCCGCAATAAGAACCTTGTCCTCAAGGTTCAAGTCAAGATCTAATGATACTCGCTACCTCCCAATCAATTATCTCAATACCAAGGCATGGTTTATGAGCTGAGGAAAATATGTTCTTGTGCACCTTTATGGACCAATCACCTTGGTCATTTCAGCTCTTAGTAGACAATAACAGACTTATTTACTCGATTGCCATCAGAATCTACCCTACATAGCGACCTGTCCTTGCTTGACATATATTAGAAGCAATTAGCAATAAGGTAAATGGGTGGACCAATGTAAACATTCCAGTAGCGAACCTCCACAAAAGCCTAAACTTGGTTAAAGAGAAACTGCTTTTTTGTGGCACTCAAAATTCTTCCTTCGAGCATACAATAACTTCCCAATCAGTCCAAATATTTAACACTAACGAATTATAAGAAGATGATAAGCACAGATTATCAGTCAATGTAATACATGCATAAGCAAGCATCCTCAGATAGCTTATCAAAATGGTAATAGTATCAGTAATGCCCCATTCTATCCATTCTTCTTTAGCATAAATTCTTGATTGAGGGAAAGATCAATTGTGTTAGGTTGCACTACTGGAAAGGGGTCCCGGATGAAATTCGTCGTGGTCGCAGTAGAGGCATTTCCTTCTCTATCAAAAGCAATATTCACATGATAGGCCACAATGTAGGAAATAGCCTCAGATAATTGGCAGCCGAGAAATCCATCAAGAACGTTGCTAGGAGCAAAAGTTATTTTGAGATCACTTGAAATATAATACATGCAACACTCTTTAACATGCTCAGACTCGTCGACACGAGAATTATCCATGAAGTACTGATAAATAATTTTAGAGGCTCGTTCTCCACTTAATCCCATCACACCTGCTATCAACCAATTACAACTCTGATCGTTTACAGTAAAGCTTTTCAACATTACCAAATTGAGTTTAGGTATAACATGCCCTGCAACCACACAATTTTCACTCCCACCAGAAAATGTATAACCAGCTCCTTGCACTGCTTGATGCTTTACCTTATATCCATTCCTCAAGTTTAATGTTTTCCACTCCTGTAACATGGCAGTAAGTACATTTGCTGCAAGCTGTATCTTCATGTACTGTTATGTGGGGTCATAATTTTCTGTAGTAAAGTATTTCACTAATCTAAAGAGCAATTGCTGGATCATCGCACAAAGGGAAGTATTAACCCCACCAGGATCAAAGATAACATACGGCAACGTAGACCCTTGCTAGACCAAACATAGCAAACAAGAGTCTAGCGGCTTTATTGACCCAAATATTTGGTGACTGCTTTGAGTAACTTTCAGCAATTGCTTGGAGCACTCTCTGTAGTTTCTCCTCCCTAGCACGCAATCTTGATTCAGTGTGTTACTTGGTTCTTGGGAGAGTAAAGTCAATGCTATCACAGAGGTAAAATATCTGCAAAAGCTGACGATTGACAAACTCATTGGAAATCTGAAGACCTACGTAATGAAGAAGAAGAAGGACCATGAAAGAAGAGAACCCAAAAAGGAGAAGAACCTGGTTCTCAAGATGGATAACAGTGACTCAAGTGGTGATGATGCTGACATGGCCTATTTGACACGGAGGTTTCAGAAAATGGTTCATAGAAATGGAGGAATTCCGCAAAAGGGCAGCTCTAGCAAACCAAATGGCTATGATTGCTGTCACAAATGCGGGAAGCCTAGACATTTTATCAAAGATTTTCCTCTCCACAAGCAAGACCAGTACAAGCACAACACAGACAAGACGGCCAAGAGAAACCCGGTTCCTGACAGGAAATTCAGTAGAAAAGATGTCGCTGATAATATTGTGAAACAAGCTCTTGCTGCATGGGAAGCTTCCTCTAATGAATCTGAGGGAGATGATGAACAAGATGACACCTCCATGATAGCCGTTGAAAGAAAAGCAGCTAAATGTAACTCCATCTTTGCCTTGATGGAAAAATCTGATGAGAATGAAGATAAGGTAAATTTTCCAAACGTTCAAAGAAATTTGAAGTCTTACTCTCAAAAGAAGCTAGTATCTTTAGCAAATGTCCTGATTGATGCTTACCATAACCTTATCAATGATAAAAATGTTTTAACTGTGGAATTAGGAGAGGTAGAGCATGAGAGAGATGATTTACTAGTCATAGTTGTTGATTTAAAAGAAACCATTGAGGATTTAAAGAATGAAAAGGATATTCTAATTGGGAAAATTGAAATGGTAGAGCATGAGAGAGATGACTTGTTGGTAGTAGTTGTAGATCTAAAGGAAAGAGTAGAGGAATTAAAAAGAAAATATTTCTATGAAAACTTCAATAGAAACTGCATGAATTCTTCGAAAGGTAAGGAAATGGTGAGTGAGGCACACCTTAAACTTGAAATAAACTCAAAATGGTAAAATTGAGTCTGTGTGCTGAACTTGAAAGAAATAGACAACTTCAGAAATATCTAAGCAGGATTAAAAATGACCTAGATCAATCTCTAAAGTAGATCTAGCCTTCTGATAAAATCACTTCTATGTATAAAAGTAATGGGGGAATAGGCAGGGAATTGGGTTCTAAAAGGAAAAGGCTCATTACAATCCACATAGCAAGTATGTTATTGTCCCTGATAACTGGCTTTGCACTCATTGTGGTGACACTAGTGTAACACTCCGTAAATCTGAATTTAGTTGTGGATCATTAAATGAGTATTAATGTGAAGTCATATCGGGATGAGTATGGGTGGAAATCGTTATTTGGAATCAAGACCGATAGTGGAGGTGCATAAAATTCGATAGAATCGACTAAGTTTAAGGGAGGTATGTCTTATAGCCTTAGTTAGTGCAAGGCCATGAAAACTCACGGCCATAGACAGTGCAAGGCCATAAAAACTTAGTGCCACAGACAGTGCAAGGCACTATCTACGGCATCAATCTCAGTGCCCCGGACAGTGCAAGGCACTATCCAGGGCATCAACCTCAGCTCCCCAGACAGTGCAAGGCACCGTAGTTTTGGCACTTCTGATGGCGCCTTGCATAGTTATTTTGGCGCCCCTGAAGATGCCTCACGCTGGTGAGGTTTACCCGAGCTACTTTTATTTTCCTCCTCAGTTTTGGGACGTGTTCACTTATTTAAAAGCCCTACCTCATTCCCCCACACCCCAAACACAAAAACCCACTCTAGAAAGGGAAGCTCTCAAGAACCTAACTTCCCCAAGGTCCCTCCATCATCCAAATAAGTTCTAACGATTATTCTAAGTTAATTTAAATTCTCCAACACCTTATTAACATGGGTAAATCCTTCCACTCATTAGATATTCGATCGAGACACCATTGTTGAGAAAGGAAACCCTAGAACTCGAATTCAAGAGGAGTGAACTTCGAAAAGGTAATGCTTTTACCCCTTAACATTTATAACTATGAATCAATAAGTTTTTGGGAGAATAGTAAATGAGTTTGATAAAGAGAACCATAAGAACTATGCTAGGGTTTTGGATTGTTGAATAATGATTGTTGTAAACATTTGGATGATGAGAAATGGTGTTAGTTACATCTATTTGGGATTGTAGAATCACCTAGAAGTAGTGGAATGAGAAATTGGTGAAGAAAAGGCCAATTACTAAGGGCTATTAGGCTTTACACACATAAGGTGTTTGATAAAATTCCTAAGTTACTAAAACAGGAGAATTAGTGCTAATATTGGTTCCTCTTGATATATATATTGACGTAAATTATCATTGAAAGAGGCGACGAACACGTGATATTCTTAAAAAGGGATAGAGCTAAGGTATGTGAGGCTAACTCTCTTTACGTTTGGGAATGTTTATGATTCTCCCTACGTCCCATTCTTTATGACTTTTACGAGTTTCCTCAGAACGTAAATATGCCTTAGTCCCATGAATAGTTGTAGAACTTCTACTCTCTAGATGGCATAGTTTCATAATCGTTCAATATCCTATAAGTTTCAGTTATGAAAAATTAATTTATTATGAATACGTGTCTCCGTCTAGTTCTATTCAGCATTCCAGTATCATGTAACTCAGTATGGTTTAGTATTTTAGTACCATATCTTGCAGTATGATTCTCAGTCCCTTATTTTAAATCCTGAATGTTTAACACTTGTATTTGAGCCTGAGGTCGTAGTTCATGCTTTATGCATATTTGGACCTGAGGTCGTAGTTATGTATACGTATACTTGGGCCCAAGGCCGTAGCTTGTGCACATATATATTAGGCCTGAGGCCGTAGTTTATCAAATAAACAGGTTGTTCATCATTCAGAAGAGGGAGTATTCATATCCTTACTTCCTTGTTCAGTTATCAGTTTATCAGCTATCAATTCTCAGTTATCTGTTCAGTTCTCAATTATCAGTTATTAGTTCAGTTTCAGTTTCAGTATTTACAGTTCTTTCTTTCAGTTATTTTACATACCGGTACAATTCAAATGTACTGACATCCCTTTTTGCCCGGGGCCTGCATCTCGCGATGCAGGTAACGATTTACAGGTTAATTACTCTGCTTGCTAGGACATCTCATATCAGCTATTGGTGAGCCCCAATCTTTCGAGGCATTATCTCTTCTTTTTTTTTTTTCAATCTTCAGTCTTTATAGTATTTCTGTTAGTAAGGAATGCCACGGACGTTGTCTTGGTAAACAATTAGCATTTTCAGTATTCTTAGAGGCTTCGTAGACTATAGTTCAATCAGCCGGATGTTAGCAGACTTTTATGTGTTAGCCTTGTTGGCTACTCATTTACACTTGTAGACTTTTTAGTATTTTCCGCATCTATGATATATCAGCCAGACATCTTTAGTGATCATCATGTTGTATATTTATATCTAGCTTACAGTTATACCACATGTTGATTCCGCCATACAGTTGGTTCACTCTGTCACATGCAGTCAGGCACCGAGTGTCGTGTTACGCCCAGGATATGGTTCAGGGCTTGACAAAGCTTGGTATTAGAGCCTAGGTTCAAGAGTCTATGAAGCCGTGTCCAGTGGGGTCACTTTTATGTGTGAGCGCGCGCCACAAATATAAACAGTTGACAACCAAGACATTTAGGATTGTTTCATTTCTTTTATACTCTAGATCGTGCAGTTAGAGCTATGATTTTCGGAATCCTTCTAACTCGTACGAATTACGTATTTCAGAAAATGCCTGCAAAAAGAAAGTACACCACGAGGGCCTCAGCTACTAGCTAGGGGGCTACGACTAATGTTGCTTAAGAGGAGGTCACTCCGGCCTAGGGAGTTGCAATGGGATCAGTGCCCAGTGCTTTAGACATGGATGTCAGGGGAGCTATCTAGTTTCTTACCCAAATTGTTGCTACTCAAGCTCAAAGGTAGGGGACAAGTACTGTTGATGAGACGGGTAGTTCCAGGTCTAGGGAATTCCTCAACATGAAACCTCCAATCTTCATAGAGTCCAAAAAGGATGAGGATCCGCAAAACTTCATTGATGATGTTCAGAAGATATTTCGAGTGATGCATGCTACAGACACTGAGGCAGCAGAGCTTGCTGCGTACCAACTGAAGGATGTTGCTAACACTTGGTATGAAATATCGGAAAAGTCCCGAGGGGGGATGCGGCTCCTACAACTTGGAAAGAGTTTGCAGATGCATTTTTTGAGCATTTTCTACCCATTGAGGTCTTGGAAGCTAAGGCTTTAGAGTTTGAGAGACTCAAACAGAATGTTATGGATGGTAGACTTTGATGTAATCATGGGCATGGATTGGTTAGGGTCCTGTTACGCCACAGTGGGTTGTAGAACCAAAATAGTAAGTTTGAGTTTCCCGGTGAACCAGTCATAGAATGGAAGGGTGACGCTGTAGCACCTAGGGGTAGGTTTATTTCCTACCTTAAAGCCAGAAAGATGATTTTCAAAGGGTATATCTATCACCTGGTTCGAGTTAGGGATGCAGATGCTCAGATTCCCACTCTCCAGTCAGTACCAATTGTAAATGAGTTCCCAGAAGTATTTCTCGCAGATCTTCCCGGAGTCCCTCCCGATAGAGAGATTGACTTTGGAATTGATCAACTCCCCGGCACTAAGCCGGTATCTATTCCACCTTATAGGATGGCTCCTGCAGAGTTGAAAGAGCTAAAAGTCTAATTAAAAGATCTTATAGATAAGGGATTTATAAGGCCAAGTGTCTCACCTTGGGGCACCCCAGTCTTGTTTGTCCGAAAGAAGGATGGGTCTTTGCGCATGTACATTGACTATATTCAGTTGAATAAAGTAACCATCAAGAACAAGTACCTCTTCCTAGAATAGATGATTTATTCGATCAACTTCAGGGTGCCTAGTGTTATTCCAAGATTGACCTCAGATCGGGGTACCATCAGTTGAAGGTTAAGGAAGGTGATGTTCCTAAAATAGCTTTCAGGGCTCGTTATGGGCATTTCGAATTTTTGGTAATGTCGTTCGGTTTAACGAATGCACCAGCGACTTTCATGGACCTTATGAATAAGGTTTTCAAGCCTTATCTTGATTTGTTTGTTATTGTGTTTATCGATGACATCTTGATTTATTCCCGTAGCGAGATGGACCATGCAAAGCATCTCAGAATTGTGTTGCAGACACTGCAAAATCACAAGCTATATGCGAAATTTTCTAATTGTAATTTTGGTTGAAATCAGTAGAATTTTTGGGCCATGTCATCTCAGGCAAAGGCATGAAGGTGGACATTCAAAAAATAGAGGCGATGAAGAATTGGCCTAGACCCACCTCAATATCTGATATAAGAAGTTTCTTGGGTCTAGCAGGCTATTACAGGCATTTCGTAGAGAGATTTTCCTCTATCTCATCCCCTTTGACTAGATTGACTCAGGAAAAGGTCAAGTTTCAGTGGTCGGGCACTTGCGACAAAAGTTTTGAGGATTTAAATTCAATGCTAGTTTTGACACTATCGGAAGGAACTGAAGGGTTCATTGTTTATTGTGATGCTTCAGGGGTTGGTCTTGGGTGTGTGTTAATGCAGCATGGTAAAGTCATAGCCTACGCATCGAGACAACTCAAGGCTCATGAGAAGAATTATCCGACCCATGATCTTGAGTTAGCTGTGGTGATATTTGCGCTAAAGATCTGGCGCCATTATTTGTATGGAGTACATGTTGATATTTTTACAGATCACAAGAGTCTTCAGTACATCTTCAAGCAAAGAGAATTAAATCTTTGTTAGAGAAGGTAGCTCGGATTGCTCAAGGATTATGATATTGATATCTTCTATCATCCCGGGAAAGCAAATGTTGTAGCTGATGCTCTCAGCCGGCGTTCTATGGGAAGCTTAGCTCATGTTGAAGAATACAAGAGAACTATGACAAAGGAAGTCCACCAATTAGCAAGTCTAGGAGTTCGACTTTTGGACTCCGAAGATGGTGGCGTTGTTCTTCAGAACAGGGCTGAATCCTCCTTAGTGGCCAAAGTGAAGGAAAAGCAGTTCAATGATCCCTACTTATTGCAGCTGAAGGAGGGGATTCACAAACACAAGACTACGTCTTTTGAACAAGGGGTAGATGATGGTACTTTGAGATACCGAGGAAGACTATGCATTCTAGACATAGATGGGCTCAGAGAGCGGATTATGTCAGAACCCCACAATTCCAGGTATTCTATTCACCCAGGTTCCACAAAGATGTATCATAATCTTAAGGAGATCTATTGGTGAAACGACATGAAACAGAACGTAGCAAATTTTGTGGCTATGTGTACAAATTGTCAATAGGTGAAAGTCGAACACCAGAAGCCTGGTGGTTTGGCTCAGAGTATAGAAATTCCCGTTTGGAAATGGGAGATGATAAACATGGACTTCATAACGGGCTTACCTCGCTCGTTTCGGAAGCATGATTCGATTTGGGTGATTGTAGACCGACTTGCCAAGTCATCTCATTTCTTGCCAGTGAAGACTACAGATTCAGCAGAGGATTATGCCAAGTTATATATCCAAGAAATTGTCCGATTGCATGGGACTCCTTTGTCCATCATCTTAGATCATGGTGCTCAGTTCACAGCAAGTTTCAGGAAATCCTTTCAGAAAGGATGGGGCACAAAGGTGAATCTTAGCACAGCTTTTCATCTTCAGACAGATGGCCAGGTAGAGCGCACCATTTAGAATCTTGATGATATATTGAGGGCGTGTGTAATTGATTTTAAAGATAATTGGGAAGAAGGAGAAGCTTAGTCACCGCTATATTGGGCCATATAGAATCTCGCGAAGGATCAGGCAGGTGGCTTATGAGTTAGAATTGCTACAAGAATTAGTTATTGTACACCTAATGTTTCATGTGTCTATGTTGAAGAAATTCATGGGAGACCCTTCTCTTGTGGTTCCTACGGAGATTACAGGGGTTAAAGATGGCCTGATTTACGAAGAAATTCCAGTGGCTATTCTTGATCGCCAAATCCGCAAGCTCAGAACCAAGGAAATTGCTTCAATAAAAGTGCTTTGGAGGAATCAAAAGGTTAAAGAGGCTACGTGGGAAGCCTAAGAGGACATGAAGTTCATATATCCCCATCTCTTTGAAGAACAAACAAAAAATGTAAAAGGTAATTAACCCTTTCAATTTAGACCTTATATTTTAATCTATATGTCTTTCAGTATTTAGTCAGCTCAGTATTCAATCAATTCAGTAGTCATTCAATTCAGTATTCGCATGTCTCCACTAGACCCATTTAATGTCCAGAGTTAATCATAGTTACAGCTAGGATAATCGTTCGAGGACGAATGATCCTAAGGGGGAGATAACGTAACACTCTGTAAATCTGAATTTGTGGATGCATTAAATGAGTATTAATGTGAAGTCATATCGAGATGAGCATGGATGGAAACCGTTGTTTTGGAACCAAAACTAATAGTGAGGTGCATAAAATTCGATAGAATCGACTAAGTTTATGGGAGGTACATCTTATAGCCATGTTCGGTGCAAGGCCATGAAAACTCACGGCCATAGACAGTGCAAGGCCTTAAAAACTCAATGCCACAAATAGTGCAAGGCGTTGTCCAGGGCATCAACCTCAGCGCCCCAGACAGTGCAAGGCACTGTCCAGGGTATCAACCTCAGTGCCCCAGATAGTGCAAGGCACCATAGTTTTGGCGCCTTGCCCAGTTATTTTGGCACCCCTAACGATGCCCTCGTGCCGGTGAGGTTTACCTGAGCTACTCTTATTTTCCTCCTAAATTTTGGGACATGTTCACTTATTTAAAAGCCCTACCTCATTCCCCCACACCCCAAACACGAAAACATACTCTAGAAAGGGAAGCTCTCAAGAATCGAACTTCCCCAAGGTCCCTCCATCATCCAATGTAAGTTCTAATGATTATTCTAAGTCAATTTCAATTCTCCAACACCTTATTGACATGGGTAAATTCTTCCACTCATTAGATATTCAATCGAGACACCATTGTTGAGAAAGGAAACCCTAGAACTCGAATTCAAGAGGAGTGAGCTTCAAAAAGGTAATGCTTCTACTCCTTAATCATTTATAACTATGAATTAATGAGTTTTTGGGAGAATGGTAAATGGGTTTGATAAAGAGAACCATAAGAACTATGCTAGGGTTTTGGATTATTGAATTATGATTGTTGTAAACATTTGGATGATGAGAAATGGTGTTAGTTACATCTATTTGGGATTGTAGAATCACCTAGAAGTAATAGAATGAGAACTTGGTTAAGAAAAGGCCAATTACTAAGGGCTATGAGGCTTTACACCCATAAGGTGTTTGATAAAATTCCTAAGTTACTAAAATAGGAGAATTAGTGCTAATATTGGTTCCTCTATATATATATATATATATATATATATATATATATATATATATATATATATATATATATATATATATATATATATATATATATATATATATATATATTTTGACGTATATCCTTGAAAGAGGCGACGAACCACGTGATACACTTAAAAAGGGCCAGAGCTAAGGTATGTGAGGCTAAATCTCTATACGTTTGGGAATGTTTATGATTCTCCCTATGTCCCATTCTTTATGACTGTCACGAGTTTCCTCAGAATGTAATTATGCCTTAGTCCCATGAATAGTTGTAGAACTTCTATTCTCTAGATGGCATAATTTCATAATCGTTCAATATCCTATGAGTTTCAGTTATGACAAATCAATTTATTATGAATACATGTCTCAGTCCAGTTCTATTCAGCACTCCAGTATCATGTAACTCAGTATGGTTCAGTATTTTAGTGTTATACATTGCAGTATGATTCTCAGTTCCTTATTTTTAATCCTGATTGTTGAACACCTGTATTTGGGCCTGAGGCCGTAGTTCATGCTATATTTGGCCCTAAGGCTGTAGTTATGTATACGTATACTTGGGCCCGAGGTCGTAGCTTGTGCACATATATATTGGGCCTGAGGCCGTAGTTTATCAAATAAACATGTTGTTCTTCATCATTCAGAAGAGGGACTATTCATATCCTTACTTCCTTGTTTAGTTATTAGTTTATCAGTTATCAATTCTCAGTTATCTTTTCAGTTCTCAATTATCAGTTGTTAGTTTAGTTTCAATTTCAGTATTTACTGTTCTTTCTTTCAGTTGTTTTACATACAGTACAATTCAAATGTACTGACGTCCCTTTTTGATGACTCTACTTGCTACAGTAAACAATTGTTGATACTTAATTTTTCTCTCATATTTTCAAATAGTATATATACTTTCAAAATGTCATTTTCTGTCATTACTTAATTTACAAGAGTTATATATGTAGGTTCTATAATATTTCATAAATTTTAGAGCTTTAAAATTGATTTCTTTGCATTTAAAATACTTGATTATTTATTAATTATCTCTTTAAATTATTTTGAGATGTCTTAATCATCTAAATTTATTATTTGTATCCACATATAGGTTTCATAATATTTTACCTCATTTTACATAATTCTATTAGTATTTTTAGGCTATTTACACAATTTTGCAATAATAGCCTATGTGCTACGCATAATTATATTTTTTCACATTATTATTTTGCCAAATAACATTTATATATTTTTTTAATGTTAAGTTATTATTTTCAATCACTTTGTAGAGATATTTTATTATCTTTTGAATAGTTTTACAAATTATTCTTTTAACAATTTTTGTGTGTAGCCCAATTTTAAGTTACTTTCGGACTAAAATCAAGGCCCAAACACCTGACCCAATACCCCAAGCTGCCCTGGCCCAAACCAAACAACCCTTTATTTCAACCCTGTCGGGATCCATTTACTCGACTCGCCCCACTTCCCTTTAATTACGGCCATTGATCTCAGATGATCAACCGCCCATAATAATCCCTACCCTTTCCTTATACCCCTTTACCCTGAAACCCTAACCCATTTCTCTCACCCAGCCACCCTGCATTCTCTCATCTCCACTCTCACACTAAACCCTAGCCGACCATCAAGATCCCTTCTTATTCTTTCCTTATACGCGTCCATACGCGGGTTTTCTTACCTTTTCTTTCTACTATTACTCATTTTATGGTAAATTTCGTTACTATTTCACTTATGGAAAGCTAAATTCTCACAAATCCAGCTTTGATTCTATGGTTCTGGGTGCTATTGTGGTTCTATGCACTGGAGAAGAGAAAATCCCTCTTGTATATGGTATATCCCTGTTGATTCCGCCATGATTGGGGCTTGTGAATGATTTGCCCTAAGTTCGATTCCAACTAGGGTTTGGATTCTGATTTTTCTTTTATTGGTTCTATTACAGATTGCATGCGATATTTTCTTTCCTGATCTAGGTTTAATTGACTATTTTCCTTGTTTGTCCGTCTTAATTTGAACACTATATAAACTCCTCCCCAATTTCCCCTTTGGGGACCAGAGACTGAAATTAAGTACTGCTACTCTCATTCTATATACTATTCTAAAATTTGAGACCTTGGCCGGCTGAAAACCAAGGCCACTGGAAATTCGATGGTTGCTCTTTCTCAGTGCAAGCTACCCGGGGTTTACTTGAAACTCTTGGGAACTCTAACGCACTTGGATTTTGGGGTGTTGCTGTTCTTTTGCTATTAACGATTAAAGTACTGCTGGAAATTGTTCTTCTTACTGACTTGTTCGTTAATTTGTAATTGGCAAGTACCTTGACTCTTGCAATTCTATTTTTAGTTGTGATCATGACCTGAGTACTATGCTTGTTCGAATATTCTGAACCTATGTGATTACAATATGTTGTTGCCTTGTTTGCAATCCTATCTATTTCAAAGCTAGCCTATTGTCCTGTATTCTTTAGCATCTAAAATTGCTTAAATCCTGCACTTGAATATTTGTATACATATTTCAACCTTCTTGAACCTACTTAGTCCACTATGTTTATGCACACATGAGTTTCCTATGTATGTTGCTTGCTCATATTCATGTATTGTTTTGAACTATTGTGTTTGAACTTTGGGGTACCTACTCATGCCCAGAATTTGCTTGACTTTACTTCTCTATGCTAAGTCATTTAAGCATAACTTGCTACTTGGTCATGTCTGTATCCTAAACCCTTCAGACAAAGCATGCTACTTGTGAACCCAAGTCCTTATTATATGGTTACTTACTTTACTACCATCCTGTTATGTACACTCATATTTGCTAATGCTAGGATTGTAAGTTTAATTCCTAGAGATTTTTTAATGTGCAAAACTGAACTTGCTATATGTGATCAATTTGTATTAAACACTTGTTTGCTGACTAATTGTGATGTTGAGTTTGTGATAATGTTGACCCTGAGTTTCTGTATTAGGTTTCTTTAGTAACACTTCTACTTGTCGTGAATTGGTGTACAACTCTTAGTTATGCCCTGCCTTGAATCCTTATGAAGATTGTAGTGATATCTACCCCAAAGGGGAGTCTCTCAACCATGTCATTATCATTTGTTATTCCATGATCAGCCCTTTGCTTTTTGGATTCATGTTTCCTATAGCTACTCTAGTGCATCCCGAGAAATCCATGCTTTGAACTTGTTTGCCTCACATGTGTGCTTATTGTAAGGTCTTTGTACATGTGTGTCATCTTACCTGTTAGTTGTCACCCCTAAGGTGACACTTAAAATACCTTTTTGATGATGATTGTAACAATGGGAATCCATGTGTCTTTGCCTGAACTCTGAGCTATTTGAATGACGTGCCTTAGATCCCCATGTTCCTGTTATTCGCTAATGGGTAAGCAAGGCAATTGTTTCCATGTTTGGGGCCTGGCTTATTGGGTTGTGTGTATTATTAAATCTGAGCATTGATCAGACGGGCTTGCAAGCCTGGATATTGGGCCTGTTAGATATGCAAGAGTACGACTGATGAAGGCCCAAAAGGGCACTACTGGGTTATTTTGTACTTGTATTGGGCCTGTAAATGTTGTATTTGGGCCTTTAATAGCCCTATTAAGTTTGTATTTGTTTTATTGTTCTAACTGGGCCTGTAATAATTTGTAAACAACAGCCGGGGTATTAATGAATAGGGGGTTGGAGTATTCTAATACTTGCATAAATGGGTAGAAAACATGCATAGAGGGTCTACGTGATCTATTTGCTATTTTGTTCAATATGCCTATATGTTATTTAGTTTCATATGTCGTTCACTGATAGAAATCATGTCTATAAGGATCACGCACGCTGCACTTAATTTGTCTTACACAGATACTTTATTCAAAGCATGTTAGTTTAAGTAATTGATGCGCTTATTTCCGTATCTGCTACTGAATGCTTCAGACAACATGTCTATAGTGATCACACGCTTTGCTTAATAGACAACATGCCTATAGGACACTATAAAACACACCTTTGGTATACTCATCTAGATAACATGACTATAGGGTTAACTAATTAATCAACTGTTTCTATTATTTTCCTTTATACGGCCTCATTTAGATGATATTTAAAACCAAGTCTAATTGTTGACTATTAGAATTCCTACCTATAAGATACTGTGACCTGCTAGAAAGCATGCCTATAGGCATAAAGCGTTTAAAATCAAGCCCACTTGTCAATCGTTAGAAAACTTGCCCATAGGATGTTTATCGACGACTTCACTGCCTATTTACGCAAACAATTAGATATCATGTCTATAAGACTTGCAGCACTCTAATTTGCCTATACATCAGAAATTACGACACTGCCTATATAATACTGGAATCCAGAATCACATAGAATTCATGCCTATAGGACTCAAAGATTTCAACACGTCATAATGCCACATATTGCCTAACCAGAAATCTGTCAGCATGCTTTTCCTTCTTGTGTGTGGAGGTTACTTGAGCCCCCTTTTATTGCAATTATGTGCAGTCCTATCTGTTTTGATTGTCGCCTAGTTTTATCATTTTGAGCAACTAAGTTGACTCTAGAACTACCAAGTAGTAGGTCCAAAGCCTCTTGGACCCTAGGCATGGGACGGGTAACGCACGCATAGGGCACGACTTAGAATTGAATTAGAACGCTTTTAAGTAAACAACTTAAATATAGTAATCGGTAGCAGGAGATGATAGTTTGTGCCCGCTAAATAATATGAGCAACTCCTACCTAAAGGAAGTTGAGAAGTATTATTTATGTTGCATGGGGTGCTCCTTTAGGCTAAAAAACTTAGGACCCCCCCCCCCT
>MCJB01045837.1:75044-123282 GCA_002018475.1 Nicotiana obtusifolia
AGGGCCCCCCCCCCCTATATGCTTGCTAAAGGAATTAGTCATTAAACATAGATCGACGCAGTTGTAATCCTTGTGATCTTTAAAACTTGTATCAATTATTCATATAGTTTAATGATATTTTTCCTTACATCGGTTTATGTCATAATAGGAATTTCAACTTTCATATCTTTATTTACTTATATGCTCGCCTAGTTTAATCATATAATCCATATAGTGTAAAAATTTGGCCCGGAACCACAGTTGTGGACCTCGAAGAGTGCCTACACCTTCTCTTTGAGGTAATTTGCGCCCTTGCCTGATCTTTGGTGATGTAGACTAGTCAAAAAGAGTTATTTGCAAATAGGTGCCCTAGTGGACCTTGAAAATCATTAGGTGGTGACTCTTCTCTCTTAACACCCTCATTTAAAATAATTGTCACGCGTCGAAACCCATTTTCACGAGAAAACAGGGCGCGACAGCATGGTGACTCTGCTGAGGATTTACACTTAGGCTCTTACCATAACGAACTTGACTTATGTGGATTACTTTCTTTGTTACATGCACATCCCTTCCTCTATTCACCTTTATTTGTTTAAATTTGCTATGACATGCACATCCCTTTACCCTGTTCATCTTTATTTGTTTAAATTTGCTATGACATGCACATCCCTTTCCTTATTCTCCTTTGTTTTCTATGACATGTGTGACCGCTCTCCATTTCTTTTCATCTTGACCGCTATATTATCCCTATTTCCTTACCTGCTTCATTACGTTCTCGCACATTTTCATGAGCCAAACTGACTTCTTTCTTTTGTCTTTCTTTTCTTTTCCCTTCTTTTCATGTTCAATTTGCTATATTATTTACTGCTTCTTACATGCAAATACTTGGCAATGTGTTATTATTTTCGTGTAAAGCATGCTCCATTTCATATCCACTCGTGCCAATTGTCAACATAGAGGCGCTTGATGAGTGTCCGCGCTTTCCTAAAAATTACCCCTTTTTGAAATCGGAAAAGCTTATTCGCGGTAGACTAGTCAATCAACGGTTCAATCGACGGTCCCGTGCCTTTCCCTCTCAAGTTGTTCACTAGGGAGTACCAGTCTAGACCATTCTAGAAACCCTACTCCAACTTGAAATGTACATGCACCATGCTAAACCTAGTACGGGTTGGAGCGTTATTAACGTAACAACCCGCTAAGATGAACCTTGTCCAAAGTCTGTTAGGATTTCCACAATCCTAATGGACACTATCATATTATGTGCATTACTTGGAGAAAATGTGCCGACGTGTTGATCATTATTGCGGAGTAGTCAAATCTGGAAGGGGAAAGGGATAACCTTTGTTTGTTTGCAGAAAATCCCTAGGTTCGGTATGGTCAAAAACATCCCACCTTTTCTACTTGACTAGTGGAAGACCTTTCACCTTGCGACAAAACTCATGTGAGAAGAGTACTTGGTGTCATACCATCCTTGCTAAACATTCGACCAAATAGGGAATTGATTGAGGCCGCTACCATGTTCTGGGATGAGAAAAGAGCTGTTTTTCCAATTTGGCAATATAAAAATGGCTCCACTCCTAGAAGAAATAGGAGGTTTCGCCAAGTTGCCATGGGATAATCTGGGATTACTGGTACCAGAGAATCGCACTCCCCGCAGTTTTTTGAAAATGTTGGATTTTAAGAAGAATGATGAGCTGCTCTGTCCAAAGAAATCATACATCCCTTTTAAATTTCTTTTTGAGTTTTATGGGCATAGCAAGTCATATCGTCTTCACCATGATGAACTAGCCACTACTTCATTGGGATGGGTGCACCGCAGGGTTTATGTGTTCGTCGTTTGCTTCTTGGGGTTGTTGATATTTCCAATGAAAAGGGGAAGGATTCATACTCGCTTAGCCATGGTCGCCAGGACCTTGATACATGGCATCGAGGGATAAACTTATACCATCATCCCTATGATCTTAGCTAAGATGTGTCGTGCTCTAGATCGGAGCAAGCAGGGATTTGGACACTTTGAGGGTTGTAATCTATTGCTACAAGTCTGGCTGCTGGAACACTTTCAGAGAGGAGAGTATCGTCAAGAGATTCTACAAAGGCCACTGAATGACTACATAGCCAGCCATCACCCAAAGAAAATGACATTTATTCCGTACAAGTTTGCATAGCCTGGAAATGCTGTAAGTTTGGTGCATTTCTTCAGCATCTGATAGACGAGCAGGTGCATTGGATGTTTGAATGGTTTCCTAGTAGCGAGTTCATCATCAGGTCAAGAGGGACTACTCATTTGGTACTGATCAAGTTGCGAGGCATCTATCCTTATGCTCCCATAAGGGTGATAAGGCAAGCGGGAAGAAAACAAGTCATACCTCAGGTTTCCAACATGGTCAAGTACAAGGTAGATTTCAAAGGAGATGTCATTTCGTTTAAATTCGAGGCGCAACATATGTGGAACCAAAAAATCATTATGGAAAGAGAAACCATTGAGCCAAACAGGTATCACGCCGGTCATATGTACTACTATCTATCATGACTGGAAGACGACGTAGCCGGAGACGTCAAGCCAGGAGTCAATCTAAAGCACAGGATCATAGATGAAGTAGCTGAGGGCACAGGTTAAGTAAAGAAGGCTACGCAAAAGGGTGTTCAAGTCTGAAGCTAAACATCTGGAACAACACAAATTGAACATGGAGGTGATAAAGGAATGGGAGGAGATTGCCACTAAGTCAACAAAAAGATTGGAATACTTAGAACAAGGTATGATGGAGCTAGAGGGGAAGATGAGAAAAGAGATTCTCGGATTGCCTAGGCATGGATGACGGTGAAGGAGTACATCTAGCAAAAGCTTACTTACTGTTAGATATGCGTGATATAGGGAACCTGATTGATGGGGTCAAAAGAGTCAAGCATGGAGAAGGTCCTTTAGGGACCAAGTATACTAAGAGATGATGTTCTTTACTGCTTTCTAGTTTAGATTTAGATTTCAATGTAGGCTAAATGCCATTAGTAACTATTATTATTGTCGATTTAGTAAAAGTTTGTTTTAACACATTTTTCTCATTAATGAAATGAAGCAAATGTTGGCATCATTTCTCCAAGTCTATGTGTCGCTTAGGCCTACCTCAGGCACAATGAGGTCCCTAAATTAGGATGCAAATTATTGCATGACTTTGTGAAACATGTTTAAATATTGCGTACACACTTTCATTTCACCTTACTAACTTGATTACCTTTTGCTTTTTCTTTTCTTTTTTATTATTCCCATTCCCAAAGGTTGGTTGATGCATACTGGCATCATCAGCATACCACACCAGATCCAGAGGTCCTCCACCTCCTCCTCCACCAAGCGACCCCAAAGGAAAAGGCAAAGGAAAAGGGAAAATGGATGATTTAAACGGTATCAGGAAAGACAAGGCTACTACGGCGGAAAACGTTGAAACTTCAGATGGCTGAAGTACTCCTGGAAAGAATGAGTTACTCTTACGTTTGGAGCAGAAAATCCTGAAAGTACAGGGCGAGCTTGAGCAGGTCCGGAATTTGGCAAACTTCTCCCTTGCTCTCCATGTTCCGACCTCAACCAGCAAAACCCGACCACCCAGAACCAAATACCACCGTAAAAAACACAAAACCAGAATCCGCCACCAAATCCTCCTGCACCATGCCAATATCCTGCACCTCCCCAGAACCTTAACCCACCACCAGTGCCGACCCCTCAACAACAACACCATCATCCAACTCAATACTCGCAAACCACTACTTATCACACTCCCCAAGATGCACGACAACCTAACCCCGATCCCCAAAACTCAACCAATGACCAACCATATACCCAAGTTCCAGGAATCCATCAGAGCAATCTGATATATGTGGAAACCTTACCCCATACCCCGCAGAAATATACATACCTGAATCGATTGAGAAGGACCTGCTCATTAAAAACATGGCGGAGGAACTCAAAAAGCTCACAAGTAGAGTCCAGAGTGTTAAAGGTGGTAAAGGCATTGAAGGTCTAAACTATGAGGACCTATGTATTCAGCCAGATGTGGAACTAGGTTACAAACCTCCCAAGTTCGAAATGTTCGATGGTACTGGTGATCCGAAAGTACATCTGAGAACATATTACGACAAGCTTGTAGGAGTGGGCAAGAATGAACAAATCCGAATGAAATTGTTCATGCGAAGCCTCACAGGAGACGCTTTGTCTTGGTATTTCAGTCAAAACCCAAAGAAGTGGGTTAGTTGGGTGAGTATGACATCAGATTTCATGGATAGATTCAGATTTAACACATAAAACGCACCAGACGTTTCTACATTCAAAACTCCAAGAAAAAGCCGACAGAAACCTTCTACGAGTATGTTACTCATTGGAGATCAGAGGCCACAAAGGTAAGGCTAGAACTTGAAGAAGAACAAATGAACAAGTTCTTTGTTACAACTCAAGATCCACAGTACTACGAAAGGTTGATGGTCATTGAAAATCACAAGTTCTCTGACATCATCAAGCTAGGAGAAAGAATAGAAGAAGGAACTAAGAATGGGATGGTGACCAATTTCGAGGCACTGCAGGCCATGTATAAAGCTTTGCAATCAGGAGGCATTTCGAAGAAGAAAGAAGTAGGTGTCGTGATAGTAGCCCAGGGCCCTAAGACTCCCCTCACATACCAAGCACCTCCACCCACATATCAACCCTCATCCCCAAGATACCAACACCCTACTTCCACCTACCATACCTATAATACTCAACTTGCATATTACCATTCACCTCCACCCGCCCGCCAAAACTACCCGAAGCCACGCCCAAATTTTGACTGTAGACCTCCTAGACAATATACCCCAATTGCTGAACCCATAGACCAACTGTATGAGAGACTGAAGGCCGCTGGTTATGTTACTCTTATTCCTGCTGTTGTTCTGGAAAATCCCTCTCAATGGATCAACCCCAACAAAATATGTGCTTATCATTCAGGCATGAAGGGTCATACCATTTAAGAGTGTCACATGTTGAAAGACAAGATTCAGACATTGATCGACACTAAGGTCATACAGGCAAAGGAAGTTGCACCAAATATTCATAATAACCCTCTCTCGGATCATAGAGGTGAGGGAGTGAATGTGATAGAAACTGACGAAGAATGGGAACAAGAGGGGTCCATTGGACTCATTCGAGAGGGAGACGCTCCTAAAACATCTCTGGTCACCCTCACGCCAGTTGTGGTACAAACCTAGGTGCCATTTGAAGTCGAGGTAACTACACCCTTCACTGTGATGGTAGCTCCCACACCATCTTACAAGTCTGATGTCATCCCGTGGGATTTTGTGGAGGCAAGAAGAAAGGAAAAAACAAAAATGGAGGAAACAAGTGTCGCGCAAGGTATGGCTAGAACTGGCAGAGTTTATACACCTGAGAATCTGGGAGGAACAAGCAAGGAAGATGCACCTACGCCGCTTGTTGTTCGAGACTGGCACTGACGATCTTTGGAGGAAGATGCAAGCAAGAGAGTACTCTGTTGTTGACCACTTGAACAAAACTTTTGCTCAGATATCCATCTTAACACTGCTGGAAAACTCAGATGCGCACAGCAATGCTTTGATAAAGGTGTTAAGTGAAGTTTATGTACCCACTGGCATCACTAGTGGAGAGATAGGTAAACATGGTCGGATAGGTAATGGAGAGCCACAAAATTACTTTTCACGAAGATTAATTACCACCAGAAGGACTGAGTCACAATAGGGCGTTGCACATCACGGTGCAATTTGAAGATAAGTTCATCGCCTGGGTCTTGATAGATGGAGGTTCAAGTCTCAACATATGTCCATTGACCACTCTAAAGAGACTAGGTAAAGGCCTGCATGAGATACGAATGGGAAGCATCAATGTGAAAGTGTTTGATGGATCTCAGAGAGCCACCATTGAAGAAATCAACCTCAGTCTACAAATGGGTCTGACTTGGTTTGATGTCGAGTTCCAAGTGCTAGACATATCTGCTACTTACAATCTATTATTGGGACGACCATGGATACATGCTGCCAGGGTAGTGGCTTCAACTCTGCACCAGGCTGTAAAGTTTGATTGGAATCATCAAGAGGTGATCATCCATGGAGATGGAAGCAAGTCCATCTCTACCAACCAAACCGTTCCGATCATCAAAAACAGAAAGAAGCTGGGTGGAGAAACATACCATCGCATTGAATGAGCCAACGCAATTGAAATGGACCGATGGTGGAGCAACAAGATAGAAAGAATACTGTTGTGGACGGGGTATGAACCCGGCAAGGGTCTCGGCAAAAAGCTTCAAGCCAAACCCGTACAACAACAGTACCATGGCACGACTATATGACTCGGATATGAATACACATGGAAAAAATAACCGGATTGGAGGCCACCATGGCGTGCTCCTTATTATTCACTGGAACAACCCGTACCAACTCTACACCAAACATTCTATCAGGCTAACATGATGCGGGGATCTAAGGAAGATGAGGTTTTGGCTTGCATGAGAAAGTTGTTCCTAGATGAAGAAAACATGGATTGCAGTGCAATTGTTGAAGAGGAGGAGGAGGAAGACCTTACCATTCAAACCATGGAAGAAGGAGCTGCTCTCAAGAACTTGACCGCTACACCATCCCGGGCCCGTCGAGTTCCTGGGTAGCCTAGCAAATTAGCATGAATTATTTTCAAATAGTTTTGACCATTTGAGATCTTTTTCAGTATTTTGTTTTGAAATAATTACTCGAGCCATCGAGTCGTACTTGTTCACGTTTTCAAAAGTTTTATTAATGAATTACTTCTTTTTATATTTATTATTATCTTTCTATATTTTTTTCAGTATAATTATTACATATCCTGATAAATTTACGACTGTGACATGTAATGAGACAACGCAACATAAGAAAAGTGATTCGGAGGATTTGTAAGATGATATAATACCTGACGAAATCGTCCGAGAAGTAGAGAACTTTGAAAACAAACCAAAGTCTAATTTGGAGGAAACTGAGGCCGTTAACTTAGGGGATTCCAAAATGGTCAAGGAAACGCGTATAAGCATTCATCTATCACCTTTGGAGAAGGAGGAGTATATTAGATTCCTAAAGGATTATGAAGATATCTTTGCATGGTCCTACGACGATATGACTGGTTTAAGCACATCTATATTAGCTCAAAAACTACCTACCAATCCTATGTGTCCACCAGTAAAGTAGAAGCTTATAAAGTTCAAGTTGGATATGAGTTTGAAGATAAAAGAGGAGGTCACCAAGAAAATCAAATCCAAGGTTCTCCGAGTGGTCGAATACCCGACTTGGTTGGCCAACATTGTGCCAGTTCCGAAGAAAGATGGAAAAGTTAGAGTATGTGTCGATTATCGATACCTGAACAGGGCAAGTCCTAAGGATGATTTCTCGCTGCCCAACATACACATACTAATTGACAATTGTGCCAAGCATGAGCTCCAATACTTTGTGGATTGTTTTGCAGGATACCATCAAATTTGGATGGATGAAGAGAATGCCGAAAAGACAGCCTTTATCACACCATGGGAAACATACTGCTACGAAATGGTGCCGTTTGGTTTGAAGAATGCTGGCGCAATCTACATAAGGGCCATGACGACTATCTTCCACGACATGATACACAAGGAAATAGAGGTGTACGTGGATGATGTTATCATCAAATCAAAAAAGAACTCGTATCATATAGCAAACTTGAAGAAATTTTTTGACCAGCTTTGAAAATAAAATTTGAAGTTGAATCCTGCAAAATGTGCCTTCGGAGTCCCTGTTGGAAAGTTGTTAGGATTCATCGTTAGTCGCCGAGGGATTGAGTTAGACCCATCAAAAGTCAAAGCTATCCAGGACTTGCCGCCTCCAAAGAATAAGAAAGATGTGATGAGTTTTTTAGGGCGCCTCAATTACATCAGCCGCTTCATAGCACAATCAACCATGATATGTGAGCCAATCTTCAGAATGCTGAGAAAAGATGCTGCAACAAGATGGACTGAAGAATGCCAGAAAGCTTTCAAAAAAATCAAGGAGTATTTATCTAAACTGCCTGTGTTGGTCCCACCAAAACCAGGAAGACTTCTACTGCTTTATTTGTCCGTGTTAGATGGGGCTTTTGGTTGTATTCCTGCACAACATGATGAAACTAGAAGAAATATGCAAGCGATATATTATCTGAGCAAGAAGTTCACACCTTATGAAGCCTGGTACTCTTTGTTGGAACGCACCTGCTATGCTTTGACATGGATAGCTCAGAAGTTGAGACATTATTTCTATGCATACACTACGTATCTCATATAAAGGATGGATCGGCTAAAATACATCTTTCAGAAACCCATGCCTATGGGTAAGTTAGCGAAGTGGAAAATATTGATGAGTGAGGTCCACATCATCTATGTAACTCAGAAGGCAGTGAAAGGGCAAGCATTGGCGGATCACTTGGCAGAAAATCCCGTAGACGGAGAATATGAACCATTGAAAACGTACTTTCCCAACGAAGAGGTATCATTTGTAGGAGAAGATGTTACCGAGGCATACAATGGTTGGAGAATGTTCTTTGACGGAGCAGCAAACTTCAAAAGAGTAGGTATCAAAGCTGTCTTAGTATCAGAAATCGGTCAACTCTATCCGGTATCCGCAAAACTCAGGTTTCCATGCACCAACGATATGGCAGAATATGAGGCCTGCATCCTGGGACTTAGATTGTCCATTGACATGAGCATTCAGGAGCTGCTGGTAATCGGAGATTCAAATGTTTTAGTGCACCAGGTTCTAGGGGAATGGGCTACGAAGAACACCAAAATATTGCCATATGTGCACTATGTAGAAGAGCTGATCAAGAGGTTTACAAAGATAGAATTCAAACATGTTCCAAGGATTCAGAATGAGTTCACAGATGCATTAGCCACTTTGTCTTCCATGATACAACACAGACAAGAATTTTATCGATCCTATCCCAATAGGAATTCATAAGCAGCCAGCTTATTGTGCTCATGTTGACGAAGAGATTGACGAAAATTCGTGGTACTACAACATCAAGGAGTATTTGGAAAAGGGAGAATACCCAGAGAGTGCTACCCATACTCAAAAGCGCACACTTCGCAGATTAGCCAAACATTTCTTTCAAAGTGGAGGGATTCTGTATAGAAGGACTCCTGACTTGGGATTACTACGGTGTGTCGATGCCAAGGAGGCATCCAGATTGCTTGAGGAAATATATGCTGGAACTTGCGGACCCCACATGAATGGTTTTGTTTTGGCCAAGAAAATATTAAGAGCAGGGTATTTCTAGATGACTATGGAAACGGACTGCATCAACTATGTTCAAAAGTGTCATCAATGCCAGATACATGCTGACATGATACTAGTACCACCCAACGAACTTAATGCAACAAGTTCACCCTGGCCTTTCTCCACTTGGGGTATGGATGTCATCGGATCAATCGAACCCGCTGCTTCAAACGGACATAGGTTCATTCTGATGGCCATAGACTACTTTACAAAATGGGTTGAAGCCGCATCTTATAAAGCTGTAACTAAGAAGGTTGTATCAGATTTTGTTCGGGACTGCATTGTTTGCCGATTTGGGGTACCAGAGTCAATCATTACTGACAATGCGACCAATCTCAACAATGATTTGATGAAAACCATGTGTGAAACATTCGAGATTAAGCATCGGAACTCCACAGCATACAAGCCGCAAATGAACGGAGCCGTAGAAGCCGCCAACAAGAACATCAAGAAGATATTGAGGAAAATGGTAGACAATTACAAACAATGGCACGAGAAGCTACCATTTTATTTTCTCGAGTATCGTACCACAGTTTGTACATCAACTGGGGCAACTCCCTATCTACTGGTTTATGGTACTGAAGCCGTTATTCCCGCCGAAGTGGAAATCCCTTCCTTAAGAATCATACAAGAAGCCGAGCTCAGCAATGCGGAATGGGTACGAAGCTCGTATGAACAACTAGCTCTCATTGATGAAAAAAGAATGAACACGGTATGTCACGGTCACTCTACCAGAACAAAATGGCAAGAGCTTTCATCAAAAAGGTCAGGTCGAGGCAATTCACGCTGGGGCAGTTGGAACTAAAGCGAATCTTCCCACATCAGGATGAATCAAAAGGGAAATTCTCACCCAACTGGCAGGGCCCTTACATGGTTCACCGGGTGTTAACAGGAGGAGCACTTATACTTGTAGAAATGGATGGAGAGATTTGTCCAAAACCTATCAATTCGGATGCAGTCAAGAGATACAATGCTTAAGATTATGTTTGCACGTTCTATTTGATGTAACTGAACTATGCTTGACTTGATTCCCGTTTAAGAGGGGATACGTAGGCAACCCTGTGGGTTCGGTCACATCATAATAAAATCTTCATTTTCTCTATGGTCATAAATTGGGGCAAGGTCTCGCGTTTGCCCGATCTCATCATGTTTGGAACCGCCAAGGAAAGTGTTGCCAGAAGTATGCACATAAACTGAGGCAGAATTTAGGAGAATCCTCAAAATTCCGAAGCAAGGAGGTTGCAACGTCTCAAAATGCGTCACAATCACCAGTTCATCAAAATTATTTGATCCCGTACATGATCACATATTTCAAACAACTGCATTTCTACAAATAATTTGTCAAATGCATGCATGTTCTTTGAAAATTTCATTTCTATGGCAGCCAGATGTTACCCAGGGTGACTCAAGAAAGGCATAAAGACAAGAGTAAAGGCGAAGCAAGAGATCAAGAGCACGAACCAACCTTTCCCCCGCCGCAAATACATATACACAACAGGTCACTATCTTCATAACGACAAAAGTCGCCAAACGCAAGCACATCAAGCTAAGAAATGTTTTATCCTCTCGCATTTAGTCATTATTTTCTTGCATTGGGCTAAGCACTGCCCTCATTATTGCATAAGACTAAGCACTGCCTTCCTTTGCATGAGACTAAGCATTGTCTCCGCTCCTTGCATAGGGCTAAACACTGCCCTCACTATTGCATAAGGCTAAGCATTGCCTCTCCTTGCATGAGACTAAACACTGTCTCCATTCCTTGCATGAGGCTAAGCACTGCCTCTATTATTGCATGAGGCTAAGCATTGTCTTCCCTTGCATGAGACTAAACACTGTCTCCGCTACATTGCATCAGACTAAGCATTGTCTCCTTTCTTTGTATAGGGCTAAGCACTGCCCTCATGTCATACAAGACTAAGCCTTGTCTTGTCTCGCCCTTGTATATGACTAAGCATCACCTGTTTCCTCTATCAAACGATCGATATCACCACATCTTTGTATTCTTGGGCTGAAACATTACCACATTGTTCGTCATAGTCCGAAGGCACCATCCTCATAGCCTGAAGACACCATTCCATGGCCTGAGGATCTCTCAAAACTGCACATCATCATTCAAAGGCGTCATAGTCCAAAGGCATCATCATCATAGCCCGAGGACACCATTTCATGGCCTACAAATCCCTTATCATACGCTTCATGGCTCAGGACTTCATAGTCTAAGAACATCATCCTCATCGTCCGAAGACAACCTTCATGGTCCTAATGGAATTTGCATCATGTTTAAATTTTCACAATAACCTATATATATTTGCGTGCTTCGTGTTTTAAGTTTTTGTAGGTAACTCGGGAGGTAACTATTCTACAAACAGGAGCAATTTTTGCTCCGGTTTCCATTCACAACGTTCACATCCCTGACTATCTCAGACATAACCGACAGCCATTAATTGACTGCCCTTTTTTGTCCCATAACCGCTTAAATACTCGCCTTATATATCCATAACGTTCAAAATCGCATCTATGGATCCACCTGAATTATCCATTACCTGCAACACTACCCTACCCAAAAAAGAACCTTTTGATACATACAACCACTCTTAAAATAACTCCATCGGTCTCGTTCGCCATTGGATCCAGAACTACACACGGCCTGATTTCCATAATACCAGGGATATGTAGGCAACTCAAGAACCAGGGTTCGGCTACATTTTTTCAAAAATACATCATTCCTCACTCAATTTAGAAAAAAGTGGTCATCATTTTCTTTACCCGACAACTCCTTCATCATTTTCGGGTAAAGAGGGGCAGTTGTTGATACCCAATTTTTCCCTATTTTTTCAAATAGTATATATACTTTCAAAATATCATTTTGCATCATTACTTAATTTACAAGAGTTATACAAGTATTTTCTATAATTTTTCATAATTTTTAGAGCTTTAAAATTAATTTCTTTGCATTTAAATTACTTGATTATTTATTAATTATCCCTTTTAAATTATTTTGAGATGACTTAATCATCTAAATTATTATTTGTATCCACATATAGGTTTCATAATATTTTACCTCATTTTACATAATTATATTAGTATTTTTAGGCTATTTACAAAATTTTGCAATAATAGCCTATGTGCTACGCATAATTACATTTTTTCACATTTGCTGACTAATTGTGGTGTTGAGTTTGTGATAATGTTGACCCTGAGCTTCTGTATTAGGTTTCTTTACTAACACCTACTTGTCCTGAATTGGTCTACAACTCTTAGTTATGCCTGCCTTGAATCCTTATGAAGACTGTAGTGATATCTACCCGAAAGGGGAGTCTCTCGAGCATTTCATTATCATTTTGTTATTCCATGATCAGCTCCTTGCTTTGTGGATTCATGTTTCCTATAACTACTCTGGTGCATCCCGAGAAATCCATGCACTTGTTTGCCTCATATGTGTGCTCATTGTAAGGTCTTTGTACATGTGTGTCCTCTTACCTATTAGTTGTCACCCTTAAGGTGACACTTAGAAAACCTTTCTGCTGATGATTGTAACAGTGGGAATCCATGTGCCTTTTCCTAAACCCTAAGCTATTTAAATGATGTGCCTTAGATCCCCATGTTCCTATTATCTGCTAATGGGTAAGCAAGCCAATTGTTTTCATGTTTGAGGCCTGGCTTATTGGGCACTGTGTAATATTAGATCTGAGCATTATCAGATGGGTTTGCAAGCCTGGATATTAGGACTGTTAGATATGCAAGAGTACGGCTGATGAAGGCCCAAAATGGCACTACTAGGTTACTTTGTACTTGTGCTTGGCCTGTAAATGTTGTATTTGGGCCTGTAATAGCCCTATTAAGTTTGTATTTGTTTTATTATTCTAAATGGGCATGTAATAATTTATAAACAACAGTCGGGGTATTAATGAATAGGGGGTTAGGGTATTCTAATACTTGCATGAATGGGTAGAAAACATGCCTATAGGGTTTGCGTGATCTATTTGCTATTTTGTTTAAATATGACTATATGTTATTTAGTTTCATATGTGGTACACTAATAGACATATGTCTATAAGGATCACGCACGCAGAACTTAATTTGTCTGACACGGATACTTCATTCAAAGCATGTTAATTTAAGTAATTGATGCGCTTATTTCCGTGTCTGCTACTGAATGCTTCAGACAACATGTCTATAGTGATCACACGCTTTGCTTAATAGACAACATGCCTATAGGACACTATAAAACATGCCTTTGGTTTACTCATCTAGATGCCATGACTATAGGGTTAACTAATTAATCAGCAGCTTCTATTATTTTCTTTTATACGGCCTCATTTAGATGATATGCCTATAAGGATAAAGTGTTACAAAACCAAGTCTAATTGTTGACTATTAGAAATCCTGCCTATAAGATATTGTCATCTGCCTAGAAAGTATGCTTATAGGCATAAAGCGTTTAAAATCAAGCCCAATTGTCAATCGTTAGAAAACCTGCCCATAGGATGTTTATCGATGACTTCACTTCCTATTTACACAAACAATTAGATATCATGTTTATAGGACTTGCAACACTCTAATTTACCTATAAGTCAGAAATTACGACACTGCCTATATAATACTGGAATCCAGAATCACATAGAAATCATGCATTTAGGACTTCACGATTCCAACACGTCATAATGCCATATATTGCCTAACCAGAAATCTGTCTGCGTGCTTTTCCTACTTATGTGTGGAGCTTACTTGAGCCCCCTTTTATTGCAATTATGTGCAATCCTATCTATTTTGATTGTCGCCTAGTTTTATCATTTTGAGCAACTGAGTTGAGTCTAGAACTACCAAATAGTAGGTCCAAAGCCTCCTGGACCCTAGGCATGGGACGGGTAACGCACGCATAGGGCACGACTTAGAATTGAATTAGAATGCTTTTAAGTAACTAACTTAAGCATAGTAATCGGGTAACATGAGATGATAGTCTATGCCCGCTGAATAATAAGAGCAACTCCTACCTAAAGGAAGTTGCGAAATATGTTGCACGGGGTGATCCTTTAGGCTAAAAAATTTAGGACACCCCCCTCCCCCTATATGCTTGCTAAAGGATTTAGTCATTAAACATAGACCGATGCAGTTGTAATCCTTGTGATCTTTAAAACTTGTATCAATTACTCATATAGTTTAATGATATTTTTCCTTACACTGGTTTACGTCATAATAGGAACTTTCAACTTTCATATCTTTCTTTACTTATATGCTCACCTAGTTTAATCATATAATCCACATAGTGTAAAAATTTGGCCAGGAACCATAGTTTTGGACCTCGAAGAGTGCCTAACACCTTCTCTTTGAGATAATTTGAACCCTTACCCGATCTTTGGTGATGTAGACTAGTCAAACAGAGTTATTTGCAAATAGATGCTCTAATGTACCTTAAAAATCGTAAGGTGGAAACTCTTCTCTTTTAACACCCTCATTTAAAAGAGTTGTCACATGTTGAAACCCACTTTCGCGAGAAAATAGGGCGCGACAACAGTTAGCATTTTCAGTATTCTTAGAGGCTTCATAGACTATAGTTCAGTCAGCCAGATATATCTAGCTTACAGTTATACCACATGTTGTTATTTATATCTAGCTTATAGTTATACCACATGTTGATCCAGCCATACAGTTGGTTCGCTCCGTCACATGCAGTCAGGCACCGAGTGTTGTGTTACGCCCAAGCCATGGTCGGAATGTGACAAAGCTTGGTATCAGAGCCTAGGTTCAAGATTCCTAGGGAGTCTATGAAGCCGTGTCTAGTGGGGTCACTTTTATGTTTGTACGCGCGCCACACATATAAACGGTTGACCACTAAGACATTTAGGATTGCTTCGTTTCTTTCATACTCTAGATCGTGCAGTTAGAGCTATGCTTTTCAGAATCCTTCTAACTCGTACGAATTACGTATTTTCGAAAATGCCAAGTACACCACGAGGGTCGCAGCTACTAGCCAGGGGGCTATGGCTAATGCTGCTCAGGAGGAGGTCACTCCGGCCCAGGGAGTGTCAACAGGCTCAGTGCCCAATGCTTCAGACATGGATGTCAGGGGAGCTATCCAGTTGCCCACCCAAATGGTTGCTACTCAAGACTCAAAGGCAGGGGACAAGTGTTGTTGATGAGACAGGTAGTTTCGGGTCCAGGGAATTCCTCAACATGAAACCTCCAGTCTTCACAAGGTAAAAAAAGGATGAGGATCCGCAAAATATCATTGATGATGTTCAGAATATATTTCGAGCGATGCATGCTATAGACACTAAGGCAACAAAGATTGTTGCGTACCAGCTGAAGGATGTGGCTAACACTTGGTATGAAACACGGGAAGAGTTCTGAGGGGAAGATGCGGCTCCTGCAACTTGGAAGGAGTTTGCCTATGCGTTTCTTGAGCATTTTCTACCCATTGAGGTCTTGGAAGCTAAGGCTTTAGAGTATGAGAGATTCAAATAGAATGATATGAGTGTGAATGAGTATTACCTCAAGTTTGTCTCTCTAGCCAAGTATGCTCTGGAAATGGTACGTGATATGAGGGCCAGAGTTAGGCGGCTTGTTTTAGGGCTTTTAGATGATTTGTTTGCTGATGCTAATATAGCTACTCAAAATAATGACACGGCCATTAATAAGATGGTTGCCTTTATTCAAGGGAACGAAGACAGGTTGAAGGAAAAAGAGCAGCTACAGAGAGAGAAGGACAGGGAATTCAGCAAGAGAGCTAAGTCTGTAGGAAATTTCAGCCATGGGGGATCTCAAACAAGTGGCAATTGCCAGTTCTTCAGGAAATCAAAATCACGACCTGCTCCATCTTCAGCTAGTGCATCAGTTTAGAGGTCCAAGTTTAACAAGAAAAACCAAAATTTCAGAGCAGCAAGCTCACAGTCACAGACTAGTGTGGGCTGCAGAGGCATTGAGCACCCTACTTGCAACACGTGTGGTAAGAAGCATCCAGGGGTGTGTCATTCGGACACAAATGATTGCTTCGGGTGCGATCAATAGGGCCACTTCTTGAGGGATTGTCCATCAGCAGGTAGAATAATGGAGGCAATGTAGCTCAGTCCTCTAACTCATCAGCCCCTCAGAACTCTCAGGCCCAACAAGGACATAGGGCAGCAAAGTTTGGTAATGCAGTCAGTGGTCAAAACCGCTTGTATCCGTTGGCAAACCGTTGGGATATAAAGGCTCGTGGAGATATTGTCACAAGTATGCTAACAGTCTTCACTATTGATGTTTACGCTCTTATGGATCCGGGATCCTATCTTATGTAACCCCATATATTGCTAAGAAATTTGGGATAGAACCAGTAAAGTTATGTGAAACCTTTGAATTGTCCACTCCAATTGGAGAATCAGTATAGCTAGACATATCTATAGGGGGTGTCCAGTCAAAGTGTATCATCGCCTTACTGTAGCAGACTTAGTAGAATTGGAGGTGGTAGACTTTGATGTAATCATGGGCATGGATTGGTTAGGGTCCTGTTACGCCACAGTGGGTTGTAGAACCAAAATAGTAAGTTTTGAGTTTCCCGGTGAACCAGTCATAGAATGGAAGGGTGATGCAGTAGCACCTAGGGGTAGGTTCATTTCCTACCTTAAAGCTAGAAAGATGATTTCCGGTTTATTTCCTACCTTAAAGCTAGAAAGATGATTTCCAAAGTGTATACCTATCTCATGGTTCGATTTAGGGATGCAGATGCTCAGATTCCCACTCTCCAGTCAGTACCAATTGTAAATGAGTTCCTAGAAGTGTTTCTCGGAGTCCCTCCCAATAGAGAGATTGACTTTGGAATTGATCTACTCCCAGCACTAAGCCGATATCTATTCCACCTTATAGGATGGCTCCAGTAGAGTTGAAAGAGCTAAAAGTCCAATTGAAAGATCTTCTAGATAAGGGATTTATAAGGCCAAGTGTCTCATCTTGGGGCGCTCCAGTCTTGTTTGTCCGAAAAAAGGATGGGTCTTTGCGCATGTGCATTGACTATCGTCAGTTGAATAAAGTCACCCTCAAGAACAAGTACCCTCTTCCTAGAATAGATGATTTATTCGATCAACTTTAGGGTGCCAGTGTTATTCCAAGATTGACCTCAGATCGAGGTACCACCAGTTGAAGATTAAGGAAGGTGATATTCCTAAAACAACTTTTAGGACTCGTTATGGGCATTTCGAATTTTGGTAATGTCGTTTGGTTTAACGAATGCACCAGCGGCTTTCATGGACCTTATGAATAGGGTCTTTAAGCCTTATCTAGATTTTTTCGTTATTGAGTTTATCGATGACATCTTGATTTATTCCCGTAGCGAGACAGACCATGTAGAGCATCTCAGAATTGTGTTGCAGACACTGCAGGATAACAAGTTATATGCAAAATTTTCTAAGCGTGAATTTTGGTTGAAATCAGTAGCATCTTTTAGCCATGTCATTTCACGCGAAGGCATGAAGGTGGACATTCAGAAAATAGAAGTAGTAAAGAATTGGCCCAGACCCACCTCAGCATCTGGTATAAGAAGTTTCTTGGATCTAGCAGGCTATTACAGGTAGTTCATAGAGGGATTTTCCTCTATCTCATCCCCTTTGACTAGATTGACTCAGAAGAAGGTCAAGTTTCAGTGGTTGGACGCTTGCAAGAAAAGTTTTGAGCACTTAAAGAAAAGGTTGACTTCAGCGCCAGTTTTGACACTACTGGAAATACCCGAAGGGTTCGTTGTTTATTGTGATGCTTCTGGGGTTGGTCTTGGGTGTGTGTTAATGCAGCATGGTAAAGTCATAGCCTACGCATCGAGACAAATCAAGGCTCGCGAGAAGAATTATCCAACCCATGATCTTGAGTTAGTTGCAATGATATTTGCGCTAAAGATCTGGCGCCATTACTTGTATGGAGTGCATGTTGATATTTTCACATATCACAAGAGTCTGCAGTACATCTTCAAGCAAAGAGAATTGAATCTTCGTCAGAGAAGGTGGCTCGAATTGCTCAAGGATTATGATGTTGATATCCTCTATCATCCTGGAAAAGCAAATGTTGTAGCCGATGCTCTCAATCGACGTTCTATGGGAAGCTTAGCTCATGTTGAACCAGACAAGAGAACTATGTCAAAGGAAGTCCACTAATTAGCTAGTCTAGGAGTTCGATTTTTAGACTCTGAAGATGGTGGCGTTGTTCTTCAGAACAAGGCTGAATCCTCCTTAGTGGCCAAAGTGAAGGAAAAGCAGTTCAATGATCCCTGCTTATTACAACTGAAGGAGGGGATTCACAAACACAAGACTACGGCTTTTGAACGAGGGGTAGAAGATGGTATTTTGCGATACAGAGGCAGACTATGCGTTTCAGACATAGATTGGCTCAGAGAGAGGATTATGTCAGAAGCCCACAATTCCAGGTATTTTATTCACCCAGGTTCCACAAAGATGTATCATGATCTTAAGGAGATCTATTGGTGGAACGACATGAAACAGAACGTAGAAAATTTTGTGGCTATGTGTCCAAATTGTCAACAGGTGAAACCCGAACACCAGAAGCTTGGTGGTTTGGCTCAGAGTATAGAAATTCCTATTTGGAAATGGGAGATTATAAACATGGACTTCATAACAGGCGTACCTCACTCGTTCCGGAAGAATGATTCGATTTGGGTGATTGTAGACCAACTTACCAAGTCAGCTCACTTCTTGCTAATGAAGACTACAGATTCAGTAGATGATTATGCCAAGTTGTATATCTAGGAAATTTTCCGACTGAATGGGACTCCTTTGTCCATCATCTCATATTGTGATGCTCAATTCACAGCAAATTTCTGGAAATCCTTTCAAAAAGGATTGGGCACAAAGGTGAATCTCAGCACAGCTTTTCATTCTCAGACAGATGGCCAGGCAGAGCGCACCATTAAGACTATTGCGGATATGTTGAGGGAGTGTGTTATTGATTTTAAAGGTAATTGGGATGATCATCTACCCCTCATTGAGTTTTCTTATAAGCTACCACTCTAGTATCAAGATGGCACCGTATGAAGCTCTGTATGGGCGAAGGTGTAGATCACCAATTGGTTAGTTCGAAGTTGGTGAATGGAGTTGTTAGGACCCGATTTGGTCTATCAAACTATGGAGAAAGTCAAGTTGATTCAAGAGCGTTTGAAGATGGCTCAGAGTCACCAAAAGTCCTATTCGGACATAAGATGTAGAGACTTAGAGTTCCAAGTTGATGATTAGGTGTTTCTGAAAGGTTTTTCCTATGAAAGGCGTTATGAGATTTGGGAAGAAAGGGAAGCTAAGTCCCCGCTATATTAGGCCATATAGAATTCTACGAAGGATCGGGCGGGTGGCTTATGAGTTAGAATTCCCATAAGAATTAGTTGTTGTACACCCAGTGTTTCATGTGTCTGTTGAAGAAATTCATAGGAGACCCTTCTCTTGTGGTTCCTACGGAGATTATAGGGGTTAAAGATAGCCTGACTTACGAAGAAATTCCTGTGGCTATTCTTGATCTCCAAATCTGCAAGCTTAGAACTAAGGAAATTGCTTCAGTGAAAGTGCTTTGGAGGAATGAAAAGGTTGAAGAGGCTACATGGGAAGACGAAGAGGACATGAACTCCAGATATCCCCATCTCTTTGAAGAACAAACAAAAAATGTAGAAGGTAATTAACCCTTTCCATTTAGACCTTATATTTTAATCTCCATGTCTTTCAGTACTTAGTCAGCTCAGTATTCAATCAATTCAGTAGTCATTCAGTTTAGTATTCGCATGTCTCTATCAGACCCATTTAAGGTCCAGAGTTAGTCATAGTTACCGCCAGGACAATCACTCGAGGATGATCGATCCCAAGGGGGAGATAGTGTAACACCCCCATTAAATCTGAATTACTTGTGGATGCATTACATGAGTATTAATCTGAAGTCATATCGGGATGAGTACGGATAGAAAGCGTTGTTTTGGAATCAAGACCGATAGTGAGGTACATAAAATTCGATAGAATCGACTAAGTTTATGGGAGATACGTCTTATAGCCTTAGTCAGTGCAAGGCCATGAAAACTCACGATCATAGATAGTGCAAGGCCATAAAAAATCAGTGCCACAAACAGTGCAAAGCACTATCCAGGGCATCAACCTCAGCGCCCCAAACAGTGCAAAGCATTGTCTAGCGCATTAACCTCAACGCCCCAGATAGTGCAAGGCACCGTAGTTTGGCACCTCTGATAGTGCCTTGCACAGTTATTTTGGTGCCCTTGACGATGTCTTGCGCCAGTGAGGCTTACCCAAGCTACTTTTATTTTCCTCATCAATTTTGGGACGCGTTCACTTATTTAAAAGCCCAACCTCATTCCCCACACCCCAAACACGAAAACCTACTCTAGAAAGGGAAGATCTCAAGAACCTAACTTCCCCAATGTTGCTCCATCATCCAAGGTAAGATCTAACGATGACTCTAAGTTATTTCAATTCTCCAACAGCTTATTAACATGGGTAAATCCTTCCACTCATTAGATATTCGATCGAGACACCATTGTTGAGAAAGAAAACCCTAGAACTCGAATTCAAGAGGAGTGAATTTCGGAAAGGTAATGCTTCTATCCTAATCATTTATAACTATGAATTGATGAGTTTTGGGGAGAATAGTAAATGGGTTTGATAAAGAGAACCATAAGAACTATGCTAGGGTTTTGGATTGTTAAATTATGATTGTTGTAAACATTTGGGTGATGAGAAATGGTGTTAGTTACATCTATTTAAGATTGTAGAATCACCTAGAAGTAGTAGAATGAGAAAGTGGTGAAGAAAAGGCCAATTACTAAGGGCTATGAGGCTTTACACCCATAAGGTGTTTGATAAAATTCTTAAGTTACTAAAACAGGAGAATTAGTGCTAATGTTGGTTCTTCTTGATATATATATTGACGTAGATTATCGTTGAAAGAGGCGACGAACATTGTGATACTCTTAAAAAGGGCCGAGCTAAGGTATGTGAGGCTAACTCTCTTTACGTTTGGGAATGTTTATGATTCTCCCTACGTCCCATTCTTCATGACTGTTACGAGTTTTCTCAGAATGTAATTATGCCTTAGTCCCATGAATAGTTGTAGAATTTTTATTCTCTAGATGGCATAGTTTCATAATCGTTCAATATCATATGAGTTTCAATTATGAAAAATCAATTTATTATGGATACATGTCTCAGTCTAGTTCTATTCAGCATTGCAGTATCATGTAACTCAGTATGGTTCAGTATATTAGTATCATATATTGCAGTATGATTCTCAGTTCCTTATTTTAAATCCTAAATGTTGAACACCTGTATTTGGGCCTGAGGCCATGGTTCATGCTTTATGCATATTTGGGCCTGAGGTCGTAGTTATGTATACGTATACTTGGGCCCGAGACCGTAGCTTGTGCACGTATATATTGGGCCTGAGGTTGTAGTTTATCAAATAAACAGGTTGTTCATCATTTAAAAAGAGGGAGTATTCATATCCTTACTTCCTTGTTCTGTTATCAGTTTATCAGTTATCAATTCTCAAGGTTCAGTTCTCAGTTATCAGTTATTAGTTCAGTTTCAGTTTCAGTATTTACAGTTATTTCTTTCAGTTGTTTTACATACCAGTACAATTCAAATGTACTGATGTCCCTTTTTGCTCGGGGCCTGCATCTCACGATGCAGGTAACGATTTACAGGTTGACGACTCTGCTTGCTAGGACATCTCATATCAGCTATTGGTGAGCCCCTATCTTTCGGGGAATTATCCCTTTTTTTAAGTCTTCAGTCTTTATAGTATTAGTAAGGTATGTCGGGGACCTTGTCCCGGTAAACAATTAGTATTTTCAGTATTCTTAGAGGCTTTGTAAACTATAGTTTAGTCAGCCAGATGTTAGTAGACTTTTATGTGTTAGCCTTGTCAGCTACTCATTTACACTTGCAGACTTTTCAGTATTTTCCGCATCTATGATATTTTAGTCAAACATCTTTAGTAGATCATCATGTTGTATATTTATATCTACCTTACAGTTATACCTTATGTTGATCCAGCCATACAGGTGGTTTGCTCGGTCACATGCAGTCAGGCACCGAGTGTCGTGTTACGCCCAGGCCATGGTTCGAGGTGTGACAACTAGTCATTTCAAAGATTCCTATAAAGCTAGATTTCAGTCCCAACAGAAAAATAAAGTTTTTTGTTGAAAAAGTATCTACTGCTAGGAAACCTGTTCCCTACAATAAAAACGTGTAATGCCTGCTTGGACAAGAACAAGTTTAATTCGCCCTTTTCCTCACTACAAGGGATCCAAACTTGTTTGGGTTCTTAAATCTGATCTCTAATTTCCTTGTGCATGGAGCAGTGAAAGAAATCAGCCAAAGATGGTAACATATGATTGGAAGTACTGATGATTTCCTTTCACTCAAAGCCCTGCAAGGTGGGAGTATGTCCTTTGGCAGTGGCAAAAAGGGATACATTCTGAGAGTTGAAAAAAATGGGAAACACTCAGTCACTCAATTGAGAATGTGTATTATGTGAATGGCTTGAAATACAACATGCTGAGTGTCTCTCAAATCTGCAACAAAGGAAACAAAGTGGAGTTCTTATCAAAGTCTTGCACAGTCACCAATCTTGTGACTCGTGAAGTGGTTCTGGTGGCGAAAAGATTCAAAAACATCTATGTTGCTGACTTTGAGTCTCTAAACAATGGAGATCTTACATGTTTGAGTGTTGTTGATTAGATGCTGAATTGTGGCCTAGAAGATAGGGACATGCAAGTTTCTCCTTGTTGAACAAACTAGTCAAGAAGGACCTGGTTTGTGGGCTGCTCAAATCAAAGTTTAAGGATCACAAAATATGTGATGCATGTATGAAAGGAAAGCAAGTTAGGTCCTTCTTCAAGCCAAAGAAGGAAGTAAGCACTTTAAGGCCACTAGATCTTCTCCATATGGATATGTGTGGACCTATGAGGACGCAAGCAGAGGAGGAAAGAAGTACATATTTTTCATTGTAGATGACTACTCCATATTCACATGGACCTTATTCCTCAAAACCAAGGATAAAACTTTTCCAATTTTTTGCTGCTGAAGCAGATTCAAGTGAAGATGAGCCATAATGTTGTAAGCATAAGATCTGATCATGGTACCGAGTTCGAAAATACAAAATTTGACGAATTCTATGTTGAAATGGTATTAGTCATAATATTTCAGCTCCCAGAACACCCAAACAAAATGGTGTTGTGGAAAGGAAAAATATAACTCTTGAAGACATGGAAAGAATGATGCTAATTGACATTAGTGTACTAAAAAGCTTTTGGGCTGAGGCAATGAACATTGCCTGCTATTTGATAAACAGGTGCATGATCAGGTCCCTCCTAAACAAGACCCCGTATAAATTGCTAAACAGGAGAAAACCCAAGCTAATTTACATGAGAACATTTGGTTGTAAATGTTTTGTTCTCAATAATGGTACGGAAGCACTGGGAAAATTTGATGCCAAAAGAAATGAAAGGATCTTTCTTGGATATTCTTTACAAAGTAAAGCATACAAGGTCTACAACAATAGGATTAAATGTGTTGAAGAGAGCGTCTATGTAATCTTTGATGAATCACACTACTTAAGTGGGAAAGATTCACATGATAAGAATGATCAAGACGGAGAGCATTCAAAAGTTCATGGAGAAGTAATTGATATGGAAAATGGGAAGGCAGATCTGATGAGTCGGGTCAAAGAGTCTAATGAAGAAAATGCACCAAAACCTCCAGCTGATTTAGAGGAACTTGGTTCCTATATTACAGCAACCGAAGCAGAAAACAAAGTTGCTGATACGGTGCAAGGAACTCCTGATACTAAGCAGAGAAGTGGCGCTCACTCTTCCATGGATGCAAATGATGGATCCCACTCGGGGGAACCTAGGTCTTCTCACTATGAGACTTAAGTGTCCAACTGAAAGCACAAAAGCTCACATCCACTCCAGAATGTGATCACCCCTCTTGCTTCAGGAATTCAAACTAGATCAAAGACAAGAAGCATGTTTGAGCCCAAAAATATCAAGAAAGCATTGAAATATGCTGACTGGATTGCTGCTATGCAAGATGAACTCCATTAATTTGAGAGGAACAACATGTGGCACTTGGTTTCTCGACCTTCAGATAGAACTGTTATTGAACCAGGTGGGTATTCAGAAACAAGCTTGATGAGTTTAAAATACAACAAGAAACAAGTCCATGTTGGTGGTTCAAGGTTATAATCAAGAAGAATGAATTGACTATGATGAGACTTTTACTCCAATTGCACTGATGAAAGCCATCCGAATTCTCATTGCTTTCGCATCTCATATGGAATACAAATTGTTCCAAATAAATGTCAAGAGTGCATCTCTGAATGGATATTTGAGGGAAGATGTCTTTGTCAAAGAACCACCTACTTTTGAATGTCACGAGCATCTTGAATATGTATTCAAGCTCGACAAGGCCCTATATGGTTTAAAGCAGGCCCCGCGTGCATGGTATGAAAAACGTTGTCCAGGTTCCTTTTGGAAAATGGCTTTATAAGAGGAAAAATTAACGACACTCTTTTTCTGAAGAAAAAAGGAAGGAACCTGCTAATTTTGCAAGTCTATGTTGACGATATTAGCTTTGGCGCAACAAATGATTCCTTATGTGAGGAGTTCGCCAAGCTTATGGGAATCATGTTTGAGATGAGTATGATGGTGGAATTGAACTTCTTCCTAGCTCTGCAAGTTAAGAAAACCTCTAAAGGAACGATGATAAGTCAGCAGAAATACATTAAAGAGCTTCTGAAGAGGTTTGAGATGGAAAGCTCAAAGATTATTGATACTCCTATTTCCATAGCCACTCGTCCGGACATGGACAAACCTGGTTCCCCTGCCAATGAAACCATGTATCGGCGCATAATTGGTTTACTCTCGTATCTCACAGCCAGTAGGCCTAGCATTATGTTTATTGTGGAATTATGTGTTAGATTCCAATCAAGTCCAAAAGAATCTCATCTGAAAGCTACTAAGAGAATTTTGAGGTATCTCAAAGAAACACAGGACCTGGTCTCTGTTATCCCTCAGGAGACAATTTTGACTTAATTGGGCATGTTGATGCTGATTATGCTGGTTATTTGGTGGGTAAAAAGAGTACATATAGGATGGCACATTTTTTGGGATCATGCTTAATTTTATGGGGTATAAAGAAACAAAACTATGTAGCCTTTTTTACTGCAGAAGCTGAATATGTGGCAGCTACTTCTTGTTGTGCCCAATTGTTGTGGATCAAGCAATAACTAGAAGATTTTGATGTGTTCTCTGACTGTATTTGTGTGACAGCACAAGTGCTCTCAACATGGCAAAGAACCCGATGCAGCATAAGAGGACAAAGCCAATTGATGTGCGACATCATTTTCTCAGGGACAATGTTGAAAAGGGTCTCATCTGTATGAAGTTTTGCAAAACAGAGGACCAGGTAGCTGATATCTTCGCCAAAGCATTAAGCAAAGAGCAATTTGAAAAGAATCGACTAGAGTTAAAATTAATCAAATTGAACTAAAAACCTGGTCCCTCAACAACTAGCTATGTAGGAATGTCAAGGTAAACTGTTAAAAACAATACAAAAAATGGTGACTTTGCTGAGGTTTAACTCCGTAATTTATATCAAATTGGTGAGGTTTTATGCACCCCTTCCCCCCACAAATATATTATATTTGCAGCGGTCAATAACCTCCGTCACCCTTAAAAAAAGCGCCTACTGACCCCAATTTTTCCCTCCTTTTTTTGATCCTTTCCCTTTTTCTTCCCAAACCCCTCCTTCACTTTCACGAAAGAGAAGCTTTTCAGCTTCCATTTTCTTTCACTTGAAAATTTTAAAAACCCTCACTTGAAGATCAAAAAGAATGAAAGAGATGCAAAACTTTGTATGGTAATTCCTTTCTTCGTGATGAAAGAGATGCGAAATTTTGCTTTCTAACTGGTTATATTTTGAACGATGTGGGTTCAGATCTATGGTAATCCCTCCTTCCCATTCTTTGATTTTACTTTTCTTTCTTTCTTCTTGCATGTGGGTTTTTAAGTTTATTTTCTCTATTAATTTGTGTTTTACCTTTACTGATTTTTCCTCTAATTTGTGGCTTTTCTGTTTTTCGATTCTCTACTGAAAGTAACAGAAATTTTGGTTGAATCAGTATATTTTAAAGAAGGATATAACACTCTCTTTTTGAATTTGAGATGTAAGTCCTCTTTCTCCTTCTGCATTAGGTATTTAGGTTGTAAAATTTAGTTTGTTTGGGTTTGTAGGTTAATTTTTGCAATTTTGGGTCTACTTAATTGAAATATTTCCTCTTGCTTTTGTATATTAGAACTCCTGTGGACCTTCAGAGAAGACGCAATTTTCACTAGCTGACTATATAAGGGCAACATATATAGTTAATTCAGCACCAGATTCAAACATGTCTCAGTCAAGGTAGCATGGAAATTGGTCAAAACTGTGTCCATTTCAGCATGTCTTCTGGTGGAAAGTGTATTTGCAATATGTTTGTCCAAGTCTACTTTAGTTTCATTTAGAGGAATTTGATAAATGAGAATTAATTCCAATTTAGAAAAGTTAATATGATTGTGTTTTATGATGCCGAAATTATTGATTGTTATATTATCAAGCGTTCTACCAGTAATAAAAAAATATTCAACACGAAGTAGGTAATATTATGAGAAATTATCCAGTATTCTCATATTAAATGAATCTGGACATGTTGTGACATGAAATGAATATGATTCCAGAAGAGCTGGAATCAAGATTGGACAGAGTAGTTGAGTGATCCAGCTCACATGTGATCTCAAGCTTTACATAGATAATGAAGTGCTTGCTTGCTTTTATTATATTCTTTAGGAATGTTTGTATTATCTTTGTGCTAAACATTGTTTTGATTCCTAAACCAAAGTAACTAGATAATATTTTTGTCATTCTTATTATTGCTTTTTAGTGAACTGCTATTTGGGTTTTTCTTCGCATGTCTCTGTTCGTCCTCCCCTTTTTTTTTCCCTTTGGTTCTCCCCTTCTGTTTTTGCAGGTATTCACTACTGGATCAGAGCGTGCGGCGGACGTCAAAAATGGTTGGAGGCAGCGGGAAATTGACTAAGGTTACTACGGCAGCGCGACCTTTACATTTACGACGATTCACCCAGGTTTCGCACTAATCGGGAGTTGGTACCTCATGTTCTTTGTTTAATATCTTTGTCTCCCTTGCTAGTATCCAATTAGTTTGCGTTAGTTTAAGCCTAATTTTTGATTGCCTATAATTATTTTAGTGCATCTGCGGGGATATTTTTCTTATTAATAACTGTTTACGGATTTCTAGACTGTAATATGATTTCTTTGTAGTTTTTCTGTTGGCCTTTTTTTAGATATCTATTGTTATCATTAGTTTAATTCTTGCATGTCTGTTTGCCTTATTTGTACGCATTTTTAGTGGTTAGAGTTGTAAGTGTTAGACCTTCCTCCTTTAGGTGAATCTTTTGTCTATTTTAGCGACAGCTCTAGCGTAATTTTCCGTAGATTATAGTGGCTAGGGTGAATGATGGTAGAATAAGGTCATGTCTTTGGGCGGGGTGGGGTGAGGGAAGGTGGCAAGGGAGTCTCTAGGCTAAGAGTGGGGTCCTGGAACATAGGAACTTTGACGGAAAAGTCTATAGAGTTAGCGAAAATCCTCCAAAAGAGGAAGATCAACATAGCTTGTGTCCAAGAGACTAGATGGGTGGGGTCAAAGGCTCTAGATGCTGATGGGTTTAAATTTTGGGTCTCAGGACGAGAGAGGGGTAAGAATGGGGTAGGTATCTTGGTTGACAGAGATCTTAGGGAGCTAGTAGTAGAAGTTAGGAGGGTGAACGACAGGCTGATGGCTATTAAGCTGGTTGTGGGAGGGTCTACTTTAAATGTGATTAGTGCTTACGCGTCTCAAGTGGGCTTGGAGAGGAGATTAAGAGGCATTTCTGGGAAGAATTTGACAGGTTGGTACATGGCATTCTGCTCCTCGAGAAGTTATTCATAGAAGGTGACTTCAATGGTCACATTGGGGCGATATCTGGGGGGTATGACGTTGTGCATGGTAGCTTTGTCTTTGGAGTAGGAACGGAGGAGGTACTTCATTGTTGGACTATGCTAAAGCCTTTGATTTGGTGATTGCCAACTCATGTTTTCCGAAAAGGGAGGAGCACTTGGTTACATTCCAGAGTTCGTTGTCCAACACTCAAATTGATTATCAACTCATCCGGAAGAGCGATAGGATCTATGCATGGATTGCAAGGTTATAGCAAGCGAGAATCTCACGATTCAACATAGATTATTGGTGATGGACTTAGAGATCGTGAGGAAGTGGAGGAAGAGGGTCGTGTATGGTCAACCCAGGAACAGGTGGGGTCCTTTGACTATTGACAAAGCGCAGGAGTTGGGGGGGAAGTTGTTGGCTATGGGAGCATGGAGGAGCAATGGGGACGCGAGCTGTATGTGGACCACGACAGTGGAGTGTATTAAAGTAGTGCAAGAGAAGTGTTAGGAGTCTCGAGGGTTTCTCTAGCATCCACAAAGGTGACTGGTGGTGGAGTGAGGAGGTACAAGAGGAAAGTGGAAGCCACGCAAGCGGCATCTTGACGCTTATAGAAAGCGATGAGGAGGCGAAGAGGATGAACATAGAGGGGTATTAGAGGGCTAAGAAGGAGGCAAAGTTAGCGATTACTGCGGCTAAGACTGCGGCATTTAGGCGTTTGTATGAAGAGCTTTGGGCCAAAGGCGAGGACAAAAAGCTATACAGGCTAGTAAAGGTGAGAGAGAGGAAGGTCCGTATCTGGATCAAGTTAATTGTATCAAAGATGAGGATGGTAGAGTTTTAATATAAGAGTCTCAGATTAGACGAAGATGGCAGACATATTTCTATAAACTTCTGAACAAAGAGGGTGATAGGGACATTGTGCTGGGCGACTTGGAGCACTCCGAGATGTGCCAAGATTTCAAGTATTGTCGGCGCATAAGAGTAGAGGAGTTCGAGGGGGATATGCTTAAGATGCAGGGGTAGAGCTACCGGGCCAGATGAAATACCTGTGGAATTTCGGAAGAATGCGGGTAGGGTATGTTTGGGTGGCTCACGAAGCTGTTCAACTGTCATTTTTAGGACGAAGAATATGCTCGATGAATAGAGGTGGAGTACGATAATTACTCTATATAAAAACAGGGGAGATATCCAAAGTTGCAATAAGTATAGGGGATTAAGCTGCTAAACCATACTATGAAAGTTTTGGAGAGGGTGGTTGAAGTGAGGGTGGGGTTTAGTGTGTCCATTTCTGAGAACTAGTTCGGTTTCATGCTAGGGCGTTTGACTATGGAAGCCATTCACATTGTGAGGAGATTGGTGGAGCGGTATAGGGAGATGAAGAAGGACTTGCACATGGTGTTCATTGACTTGGAGAAAGCATATGACAAAGTCCCGAGATAGGTGCGCTGGCGATGCTTGGAGGGTAAAGGTATTCCAATAGCCTACATTAGGGTGATTAAGAACATGTATGATGAAGCCAAGGCTCGGGTTAGGGCAGTGGGAGGAGACTCGGAGCACTTTCCAGTTATGATGGGGTTGTACCAGGGATCAACTCTTAGTCCATTCTTATTTTCCTTAGCGGTGGACGCATTGACTAGACACATTCAAGGTGAGGTACCATGGTGTATGTTATTTGCTGATGACATAGTTTTAATTGACGAGATGCGAGGTGGTGTTAGCGAGAGGCTGGAGGTTTGGAGGCATACCCTAGAGTCTAAGGGTTTCAAGTTGGGCAAGACCAAGACGGAATACATGGAGTGCAAGTTTAGCAACGGTACCCAGGAAGGGGATATGGCAATGAGGCTTGATACGCAAGTCATCCCCAAGAGAGGTAGTTTCAAGTATCTTGGATATATAATACAAGATAACGGGAAGATTGATGAAGATGTCACGCATCATATAGGAGTAGGATGGATGAAGTGGAGGCTCGCTTCCGATGTCCTGTGTGATAAAAATGTGCTGTTGAGACTTAAAGGTAAGTTCTACAAGGTTCTATTTAGACCGACTATTTTGTATGGAGCAGAGTGTTTGCTGGTCAAGAACTCTCATGCCCACAAGTTAAAAGTAGCTGAGATAAGGATGTTGAGGAAGATGTGTGGGCACACCCGATTGGATAAGACTAGGAATGAAGTTATTTGGGAAAAGATGGAGTGGCCCATGTGGAGGATAAGATGTGTGAGGCGAGATTGAGATGGCTCGGGCATGTTAAGGAGAGAAATACTGAAGCCTCAGTCAGAAGGTGCGAGTGGTGAGCCTCGGTAGGCAGCAGGAGCGGTAGAGGTAGGCCTACGAAGTCTTGGGGAGAGGTTATTAGGCGGGACATGGCGCAATTGGAGCTGACTGAGGACATGGCCTAGACAGGAGGGTGTGGAGGTCGAAGATTAGGGTAGAAGGTTTGTAGGTAGTTGAGTGTTTCTCTTTGTCTTACTCAGGTCGCTAGCATTAGTGTCAGTATGATATCTTTTATTCATAGATGGCTATTACTACTTAGAGTTTGATTGCATTCTTGGATTCGATTTTATTTCTTCTTGTTATTCCTACTTGTTGCAATTATCTTTTCTTTTTCAGTTGTTCTCTAGCCGATAGTCTATCAGAAACAGCCTCTCTACCCTTCCAGAGGTAGGGATAAGGCTGCGTACATCTTACCCTCCCCAGACCCCATTTGTGAAAAACTATTGGGTTTGTTGTTGTTGTTGTTGTTGTATACTAGAGAGCCATAATTCTCTTAACTAAACTATAAAATATCAGTAAAACACTATCCTAAATAATTATCAGAACTTTAACTTCACTTTTTATTATCTTACAAAAGTTTATAATGTTATCGCGTTGATAGGTTATTAAATCATCCTTTCTCATGGAAATATTGTAAGTTATAGTAAATACCCTTACTCGAAGAAGTCCTTATCAGTTGCACACTTGTCTGATTATGGATCAGTTTTACTTCTGAAAGGTTATATATCAGTCCCTTCCAATGGATAAATCTTGGATTGAAATGCCTAGAACTACAACAAAATATTTACTTGGTTTAAATCAATTTCTAAATTTTGCATTTAAGATGCAGCTATAGGAGATAAAATAAAATGTTCATGTCCTAAATGTGATTTTAAAGTGGCAGATTAAAAAGATAATGCACGATCATTTGATTAGCAAGCCATTCCCTCAAAATTATGTCACTTGGATTCTTCGTGGGAAATAGAAGTGTTGGAGAACTCTAAAAGCACATATGTTATCCCAGATGCACTGCCTCTTGAAAATCCTATGAAATTGTTGATAAATGAAGCATTCCCGAGTTTAAGGCATGAGGGCAATGATGCATATCCGTCACAAGTAGTTGGAGAAGAAGAAATGTTAAATGATATGCCTTCTTCAAATAACAAAGACTTTTATGAGTTGCTTAGAGATGGAAGTGAAGAATTATATGAAGGGTCCAAGTACTCGAAGCTAGAATTTTTGTTAAAGTTGTATCACATAAAGTGTTTATCTAGACTAAGTGACAAGGGAATGACTATGATGCTAGATTTACTGAAGGATGCATTTGGATTTGCAAGGATGGCTAATTCTTTTTATGAGGCCAAGAATACCATCAAAAAGCTTTGTCTTGGTTATATCAGGATAGATGCTTGCCCAAACGAAGCATGTTGTACTGGGGAGATGATGCTAATGATGAAACATGCAAGGATGTCATACTTCTAGATGGAAGCCAACTAAGAAGAGCAACAATAATCACATGTCTACTATAGGAAAAGAAGAAAGGAAGCAAAAGATGCCTGCAAAAATTTTACGTTACTTTCCACTAAAACCAAGGCTGCAGAGATTGTTCATGTGCTCTAAAATTGCAGAGCATATGAGATGGCATGTGAAGGATAGTAACAGAGATGGAATCATGAGGCATCCTAGAGATGGTGAGGCATGGAAGAGATTTGATACTACTTTTCCCGAATTTGCTTCTGATCCTAGAAATATTTGATTAGGCCTAGCTAGTGATGGTTTCAATCCTTTTGGGATGATGAGTACTAATTATAGCATTTGGCCAATGATTTTGGTTCCATATAATCTTCCACTTTGGTTGTGTATGAAGCAACCAAATTTTATCCTCTCAATGATCATTCCAGGTCCATGTACGGCGGGGAATAATATAGATGTACACCTGCAACCGCTTATTAAGGAGTTGAATGAGTTGTGGTGTGAAGGTGTGAAAACTTTTGATTCGTCAAAGAATGGATACATATGGATGATCCAAATATATTTGATGTTTTTAAACTTTACCCAATGGTATAGTTTCAAAGGGGAAATACCTACTATCAAACTCCTTAAGACTGTTGGCAGTATTATATTCATAGTATACATTTTGCCTATTTTACGCCGCAACTAATAATCTGTTACCTCAAAGAATAGAGAACCACATTGGTTTTTATTTTTATCTTTTAAGATTCACAAGAAGCTAGCAAGATACTTAAAGTGAAGGAAAAGGACGTGTAAATTTATCTAATGGAGAACGTATTGTGGTTGATTTTGACGACACAGATTTAGCCATTGGTGAAGGATAAGGCGTTTTTGCAGGCTTTTGTGGAATTTTAGCAACTGACTGCTCCATTTTTCCAATTCACTTTGAGAAATGGCAGGATTTGCCTGTGACAATCTTCAACCGTTGTTATAATCGATTTATAAAGGTATTTCAAGGCATATAATATCTTTGTTTTATGTCATTAGATTATATATTTACATGGATAATTATCTAACCATTGGTTTATTCTTGAAGCCACGATTTTGTTTTAGGAGTCAAATACAAGACGATATGCTTATAATTTTATGTGTAAGAAGTTAGGTGCAAAAAGGCTAAAGTTGTTTGATAAGGTCTATGATCCTCTTAAGAGCAGAGCTGAGATAGTGTTCCACTAGGGATTCCACCGGATCAATGGATTTCTTATGTTGATTACCGCTTTAAAGAAAAAACACAGGTATTTATTTCAATGCTTCAATTAGTATGTGTAATTTTATGGCTATTTGTTTGTATATCTAAATTTCTTGGTATCTTTTTGTAAGGAAACTCGAAAAAGAAATACTGAAGTTCGGAAGAAACAAATTAATTCACATATCAGTGGCTCCAAACCTAACTCCAGAAGAAGGGCTGAAATGGTATTAATTCATTTTGGATACTTTAATTAAACTAGTAAATATTCCTAGTTAGTTAAGTTAATGCGACTTTGACTTTTTCATTTATAGATGGCTGGAACTGGACAAAGCCTGGATGAGGACAGCTTTATCTAGCTACACATAGGAATGAAGATGGATCATATGTTAATGAGGCGGCAAAAGAGAAATGTATAAGACAGCGTTCCATGGAGCCCCAGTAATTGCTATTAGTCTTCTTTATTGATATATAACTCATCAATAAGTTATTTATTCTCTTATTTAGACGTTTCTTTTGCAAAACTTTGATATCAGTTAAGGAACACCCTCCCTAATCTCATAAAAGAAAAAGTTTAGAGATTCTCTTGTTACTGACAAAAGAGGGTAATGGGTATAGCATAGTTGAAATCAGCAGGATCTCCTTTTTTGATATTAAAATCAAGCTAGTATATAGAACTTAGGATTATTCGTGTAGAGAGAACAATAATCTAGCACTACATAGATATAATATCTCGTAGTAACATTGATAAAATTTCCCATTTTATAAAACCATCAGAACCCACAAGGTTAAATAGTTTTGTCCTGCGGCAACTTTATTCAATATATGTTTCTTCTCTAAATTGATATTGCATGAGTTTGTCATGTTTATCCTTCTCTTTAGCTGATGAACTAATTCTAGATTGATGTTGACGTGAAGTAGAAAAAAAATTGGATTTTGCTTACCTTCTGGTATTTCATCTGCTTTGTGAGAAGTTAAACTAGCTGGCCAGATGAAAATTGAAGCTCCTTACAGCAAGTAATGGGCAAGTAACCTTGTCAAATCCAGTCATAATTAAACTTTAATTTTGCATGTGCACAACACAATAGCCTTAAACGGGGTAGATTAGTTCACATCTCAGAATAAGGGAGGATTATATGTTGCTAAATGTTGTTGTCACAAATCCTTATTATGGTAAATATTGTGTTACTAACTGCAGTCCCAAAGTTTTAGCACTTGTTTTATAACAGAAAAAGATATTATTCTCCTCTTGTTTTTCTTTTTAACTTGTCAATCACTGATTGAAGTTGGGACACTGGCTTTTGGTGTGTAATGTATTTAGAAAAAAATTGAACTAGCATTGAGCCAAAGCACTGTGGATGAGTCTGAAATTTTGCCAAATGATGTTGCTGGTAAGGCGTTGGGAAAAGAGCACTCTTGAAGGGTAACGTGCTTGGGATTAGGAGCTGTTCCTGGCAGAGCTTTTAGACAAACAAGACCTCGTTATAGTGATTTGAATGCTTCAAGTTATAATAATGTTTCATGTTCTTCCCAATGCCAAGAGAAGTACAATCAAATGCTTAATGCTCACAATCAAAGCCAAGAGAACTACAGAGAAATGAGGAATGTTAACACTCAAATGATGAATGCTTTTAAGGCATTTATGATAATGAAAGAAGGGAAGATACCTGAAGAATTTGTAGGAATATTTGTTTCTCCTCCTTGTTCAACGGTGAGAATAGTTCATGCCTTTCTTATTTAATTTTGAAAGTATGATTGATCAGTCCAAGTATGACTCTAAATTGGGAAAGTAGAAAACTTTTGGGCTATGTGGTGTTTGAGATAGCATTCAAATGGGATGGGGCAAAGAATTTGCTTGAAATTGTATTTGTGTCGTAATCAAGGATATTTCTTTGGATGATTCCAGAAGGTAGATTTTTCAGTTGAAAATGACTAGAGAAAAGAATTTTGGTGTGTTAACTTGAAAATACATATCTAAATAGAGTTCCAATAAGAGCACTTGTTTACATGTGGAGATGCATTCTTTGTATGTTCCAATAGTCCCTATCATTGGTGGAATCTTTTATATCTGTGATGTCTGGATTTGGTGAATCTTCAAAATTCCAAAATTCATCATTCACAAAATTATTCTTGCTTCTTAGATTCACAAACTTCACAAGTCAATTTAATCTTTCCCATTTCCATATCAGAATAAAAGAAGTTTCTAGTTCCACCAAATCCTTTATTTCTTTAATTCATTAATTTATTTGTTTAGATAATCATAATCCCTCTAGTCGTTCTGCTTTTCTTGACATCCACTCTCTCGAGGCTTGTCAACCCTGTGCTTTTACTATCAACTGAAAAGATATTTCAGTAGCCAATTCCTTTGAATTGATCGCTGAAAGTATGAGCCGAAGAGATTTGGCTATTTGAGCTGCAGGCTATCTGAAGTTGTTTTCTTTATGAAACAAAAGTGTGGCAGCATAAAATTTAAGAATAATCATTTTTTCAACCTCCAGTTACAGTTTGCTTATACTTTTGTGCTATGTGGTGTTTGACATACCTAACAATATTCAATGTGTCCTAGTGCTATGTGGTGTTTGATTGATACTTGACTGAAGCTAACTGATTATTAGTTAGGATATTATTGAGGTATTTTTTGTTAATTATATTTTATTTTGATTGTTTTGTAGCCAAATGATACGGCTAGCGGATCCATTTCACCATGGATATAAGATCATCTGGTGGAATTAATCCTAACGACAACCATTGAAGTTGCATGCAAATGTATTAGATAATTAAGTATCGTACTCAATTGAATGGTCATAGTAGATTTTTTATCCATAATGATTGGAGTGGATGTTCTGTTTAAAGTTAGTTTTAAGACTAATTATAATATTGATGTTTTGTGTTTAATGGTTAGAGTAGTTGTGTTTAAAGCAAATTTTGAGACTAATCATAAATTTACTTTAATATATTTTATGGTTTATTAATACATTGATGTTACTTGATTCTAGTAAGCAATTTATATAAGTTGATGCTTCATTATATTAATATAATTGAAATCGGATTAGTTATGGGGTAACATTGCAAAAAATAAATATATTCAATGAATAGCAGAGGTTATAACTGGCGCTAGTTAACCTATAATAATATTGTGTTATAAACTTGCGGGGGTTAAATAACAATATTGAGGGGGTTTAGACCTCTGCTATTTTTTAATAAGTTCTTTAAAAGTCTAACTACCGAATTGCGGAGGTTATATTGCCGTTAAATACTTGTCGCTATATGATAACGGTGGTCTGTCAAAAAAACTCACAAATTGGTTATGGCGAACATTATTGCAGGAATTTTGGAAACCGCCGTAGAAATATATTGCTGAGGTTCTGACCGCCGCAATACGTAAATAAAACCTCTGCAAATTTAGCTTTTTTTTTTTTGTAGTGAAAGTGTTTTCTATTAATTTTGTTACTCAATTCTATACCATTACAGGTAAATACGCATGACAATTACAGGGCAAATAAGCAGCTAAAGACATTACAATTTGTCAGAAGGATGAGGCTCATATTTATATAAATCAGTCAGGGAACCTGGTTCCCTTGACTCAGGCTAGTAGTTCCTCTTACACTCATACGCATTTTAAACTACTAAAAGTGCCACGTCATTAAAATGTGTCCTCCCTTTCTCCCACACCTTTTAAGCCCAAATGTCACACCCGTTACAAACTGACCCGTCTACCCAGTCCGTTGCACCCAATTGTAATTGGTTCCTCCTTCCTTCTAAATAACCCCAGATTTGTCTTACTCGTAACTCTCGAAATCAAAGCCATCAAACTTTCCTCTTCTCTCAGAAACCCTATTTCTTGTGTCTTTGTTCTAAAATAATTGCCATGTCTTCCCAAAAATCAGAGTCTCTTGAAGCTACCATTGTCACTCCCACTGTGTCCTCATCTCACAAAGCATAGTAGCCCGAGTCTGAGTCTTACCTTCACCTAGTTAAAATCCCATCTCCGACCAACAACCACCCACTATCTCTTCTCCGACTCCATCGAGTTATGGTTCCTACCGTAACCGAAAAAATAAACACCCAACGCCGGGAAAAATGGTAGAAGACGGAGTAGAGGGAACAGAGGTTTCGAGCCAGCAAGTTAAGGAGGTAAATGTAGCCCAGGAGGTTGTTGCCGGTCTTGGTGAAGCATCTAGTGTTTCTACCACTCCTACTCTAACATTTGATCTAAATATGGCATCACCATCAGGTAACGCCTCTCTCGCTTCTATTGATTCTACATTATTGGATGTAAATGAGAAGGAAGCCATAGAGAACATGATGTTTATTGCTACTGAAGGGGTTTTGGTTAAGGAATATGTGTATGGAGATGTGAGTGCTGAGACTCAGAGAGAAGAAAGGGGTAATGAGGATAGAAGTGGGGAACTGGTGCCTCAAGGAGAATTGGTACCAATTAGTACTACAAGGGAGCCAATAGAGGGGCCTGCTCCCTCTACGCAAGAAGAGCACTCTGCTCCTACTTGGGATAAAACTCCACGCTTCACTAAAAAGCCTCTGGATAATACTGACCCTCTTCCTTCCCCTCATCTAGATGCAGTTCCATTAAATTTTGTGATTCCTGAGATGAAGCCCTTGTTTGAGAAGAAGAAGAAGAAGAAGAAGAAGAAGAAGAGGAAGATGATGATGATGATGATGATGATGATGATGAATGTGAGGAGGATTGTGATGATATGCCTATAGCACAATTTATAGCTGCTGGAAGTGGTACGGCAGTCCCCCAAAGAGACTGTTCTTAAAAGACCCACTACTAGGCAGCAAAAGAAAGGAGCCATTGAGAGTGCTTTGAAAAGAAATAAGGAGAAAAAGAAAAGAAGAAGATTGGTGAAAGGGGGAAAAATTAGTGAATGAGGAAGATCTGCCTCCGGAAAATATTGTGATGTTCGGGATGAAGAGGTGAATGAGGAACCTACTTCCCTTGTTCGTAAATCCTCTAAGAAGTCTGTGACTGTGAAGTCCAAGAGAGGGTCGTATATGAAAGGTGTTGAGATTGATAAAGAGAAGAGTATTGAACAGAAAGAGTCTGGTGAGAAAAGTAAGTATGGGAGGAAGGAGAAAAGTATGAAGAAATCTCAAAAGAGAAAGGCAAGTGACAATAAGAAACATGGTTCCTCCAAGAAAGCCAAAGTAGAAGTATCTAAAGTTGACAAAAGAGAAAAGTTGAAGAAGCAAAGGGTGCTGTGGGATAGAGTGTTTGATGCTGATATTCATGAAATGTTAGGAATGAGACAGATGGTTACAATCTGCGAGTTTCATAAGTGGAATCATCTGTTTACCATTAAGAGTCCAAAGTCTATGAAGAGGAAGTTCACAGCTTCTACGTTGGTCTGTTCACTGTGGAAGATGACAATATCTTCCTGAAGGTTAATGGAGTGGATTTTGTGATGGATGAAGCTGTATTGGGAAGTATCTTGGGTGTGCCCACTGAGGGGCTCTTGTCAGTTGAAGGGACATGTTCCTCCGACTTTAGGAAGATCATTCTAAAGCCTCAGGCTGTTCAGAGAGGGGAACGGGTGCACAAGAAGGCCTGCTTCCAGAATATCAACTCATGTTTGAAATGGTGAACAAGGTCCCGCTCCCTTATCTAGAAAGACGTTCTATTACTTCAATAGCTGACATGTTCCTCTTGGAAGCATTGGATGGATACACTACTATCAACCTGCCTGGAATCACGATTGAACATATGAAAAAGGTGGTAGACTTCAAGGATAGGAACCATGGTTTGCCTTATGGGTTCCTTCTCACTAGAGTGTTTGAATATTTCAAAGTTCCCTTAGGAAGAGCAGCGGTGAGAACTCGAAAGTCAACGTTCTCAATGAATACCTCGGAGGAGTGCGAGTGTATTGACAAGAAGGGAGGAGTTGGCAACAATTCTACGATTTCTCAACTGATCGATGCTCATACTGCTGCTTACGAGGAAATAATGAGGCTGAAGGCTAGGAATTCTATTCTTAAGGGACAACTCAGTCAAGCCAAAGAGGAACGTGGTTCTAGCAGTGCACATGGTGCAGAGGTTGCCCACTTGATGGCTGAAAATACAGACCTGAGAAAATAGGTTGAGAACTTGAAAGAGCAGCTGATAAACGAGCAGTGGTCTACAAATGCTTGAGTGGATATTTTTCTCAAAGCCCTTGCCTTTTCATCCTTCCCTCCTTCTTCCAGTGCCCCTTGTCAGTGTCTAGTTTATCCGTGTCTGTCTTGGTCCCAGTGTCCTGTTTTGGCCTGTTGTTTTATAACTGTGGTATTTTAAGTTTGTTTATTATGTGGATGTTGTGTAACAATGGTACTACTGCCTATCTTTTCTTCTCTAATTAATCAAATGAGCATCTCCGTCTTTTGCTATGCATGTTATACTCTTGTGCTCTGTTCTTAGCTATGTTGTGTGCACACAAGTGGCATGAGTTAACTTTGTTGGACTTCTTTTTGCGTTTACTTGCATAAATTCTTTTTATGAAGCCAAAAGGGGGAAGAAAAATTTGAAGGGGAGAAACGGGTTTTCAGGGGGAATATAACTAATCTGCAGAGGAATCATATGGAGATCTGGTTCTCAGGGGAAACATCAATTCTAAGTTTGTCATCATCAAAAAGGGAAAAATTGATAAGTTATGTGCCTTTGTGTTTTGATGATTTAACAAACTTCATATGAGAACAAGATAGGAAACCTGATACAAAGCCTTAAAGTGCTCGGGACAATAAGTCACATGTCTGGCACAAGTTCCAATGATATCAGTTAAAGGAACTGCAGAGGGAACAGATGGCTATCAGTTCCTCCTGTCACAGTATAAGTCAACTCCTTACAACTGTTAAAGTTGCTGCACTGTGACACTGCACACGCAATAGTGCAACAGTCACTTTTTGGAGCATGCTGTGTACCGGATACTTGCTTACACCATCCCAATGACCTCACTTATATATTACCAACATGAGGCAAGGGAAAACACACACTTGCAAACCCTAAATCATTAATTCTCTCTCAAGTGTGTAGTCGCCTTCATTCACTCCAAGGCTTGAAGAACAAAGTAGCAACAGTACAAAGGATCAGATCCCAACACTGAGTCCATCGTGTGTCCTTAGTATTGTTGTATCTTTGTTAATGTTATTCACTTATAATTCCTACTCAGCTTAGTTAGAAGCATCTTGTAGGATATCTTTGTAACCATAAACCTTGTATTTGTGTTTGACTAGACTTAGCCAAAGTGGTGAACTTTGTAATAGAGTTATTATAAAGAGGCTTGCAATAGAGTTATCACAAGTATGTGAGAGATTAAGAGTTTAATTCCTAGGTTACAATATGTTGTAATCTAAAGTTGCTCGGTTAGTGAAGTTGAAATCCTACCAGTGTAGGTCGTGAATTTTAATCCCGTGAGCTGAGAGTTTTTCACGTAAAATACTGTTGTGTTATTTACTTACTGATATGTGTGTGTGTGTTCAGTGTGAATTGATAGAGAAATAGGTTCTCTATTCAGTTTGGTGGACTCTTATTTCACATAAATAACTCATGTAGTCAACACATGCTTGTGAAGTTTCTGTTGGACTTACTAAATTTGTGAAGGTCCGTGTCCGAAAATGCAGCTTCAGTTTCTCCTTAAAATGATTCCGATCAAAAAATTACTCATTTCGAAACAGCCAATCAAACCAAGTAAGAGCTTCGTCATCAAGGTATTAGTAGGGAAGAGGTAACCAGTCCTTGTAGGAGAAGCAAGGTATGTGAAGTACCGCTCCGCCCGATAAACCCAGCCCTCTGGGTTGCCGCTAATGAATTTATCTAGTACCATGATGTCCATTGGAATCCGAATCGGTGAAAGCACCAATGTAATAAATGCTACAATCTCAAAGTATATTGATACAAACTAAAGATCTATTACAATTACTAGTAGCCTTATTAACACTCAAATTGCAGGCTAATAACGGAAATACTGAAATTAAGAATATAGGAGAAGATACATAGATAGAAGAAGAGAAATGAGAAGCTTAGACTCAGAAAGGGGAAGAGAGGAACAGACTTTTCTTCAACAATTCGCATAACGTCCAACTCAGATCCACTACCCTTTTTAACATAACCATCCTTAGCCTACAACCTACTACTCAACTTGGATCCTAAATAAACCTAGGCCTAGTGTTTGTTATCAGCCCAATAGCTCGTGTCAGCCCAATAGCTACTTATGTGACATTGGGCTGAGGCTGATTCATACTACCCTCACTAGTCCTCGTATTAGTTACATATATAATAAACTCGGTACATATGATTTCTATGCACTGGATTGAGGGTGTTAGATAGTTATGTGTAAATATGTAGTAGGAGTAGAATATATCCTAATCCATATATAATAGGAGTAGAATATGTATTACATATAGGCTCAATGTATCATTGTTAATAAAATAGATTTTTCTCCTGTGCATTCTCACAGGTATCGTTGCTAATACTTAGGTTGATGATGCACCATTTTTGATTTGGTTAGAGAGTTGTAAGTGTTGGAATAAGAATTCATCCTTAATCCAAAAGTCAAGTCATATGTGATTTACGGGTAGGAGATAAATTCCAAAGAAGAATAGAATTCTCATATGCACTATACTACAGAGGGATATACTCCAAAATGAGTAAGAATAACAACCGAAAAGGAGTACAAATGGTACAGCATGTTTCTGAATAAAGATATGTTACAAAACCTCTCAAGACGAATCACCATTTGTTTTTCTCGCCAAAAAGGAAAAACATTTCCATCTAGGATACAAATGAACGAAGCCTAGTAGTCAAATTTGCTTTAGAACTTTTTCAGCTGCAGCTACTGTCTTTTGAATATCCTCCGAAGTGTGTGCTAAGCTAGTAAATCCAGCCTCAAACTGTGATGGTGCAAAATATACACCTTCCTCCAGCATTCCCCTATAGAATCTGCCAAATTTTTCTGTATCACTCTTCTTTGCATCCGAAAAGTTATTGACAGGACCCTCCGCGAAAAAGAAGCCAAACATCCCCCTTATGTACCCGCCACACATTGCATGACCGGCGTTCTTTCCAGCATCCAAGATTCCCTGTGTAAGTTCACCGGTGATCTTGTCCAAGTATTCGTATGTACCCGGTCCCTGTAATCGCTTAAGCGTGTGAATTCCAGCAGTCATGGCCAATGGATTTCCACTTAGGGTCCCGGCTTGATACATCGGTCCAGCAGGTGCTACCATCTCCATAATATCCCGCCTTCCTCCGTATGCACCTACAGGCAAGCCACCTCCAATAATCTTCCCAAGTGTCGTCAAATCTGGAGTTATTCCAAAATACTCCTGAGCTCCGCCATATGCCAACCTAAATCCAGTCATGACTTCGTCGAAAATAAGAAGTGCATCATTTTCTTTGGTGATCTTGCGAATGGCAGCAAGAAAATCTAGATTAGGTTGAATGAAGCCAGCATTTCCAACAACAGGCTCAAGAATTATAGCAGCAACTTCGCCTTTGTGCTCCTCAAAGAGGCTCTCAACAGCAGAAATATCATTGTAAGGTGCTGTCAGTGTATCAGTAGTAGCTGCCTTTGGAACTCCAGGGGAGTCGGGGAGTCCTAGGGTGGCAACACCACTGCCTGCTTTAACAAGAAATGGATCAGCATGACCGTGGTAACAACCCTCGAATTTGATGATCTTAGGGCGGCCAGTGAAAGCACGAGCCAGCCTTAGTACCCCCATACATGCCTCTGTACCGGAGTTGACAAATCGAACCATTTCTATGCTTGGAACAGCTGAAATAACCATCTCAGCCAGAGTGTTTTCAAGGAGACATGGAGCACCAAAACTAGTTCCTTTTTTCATTGTTTCAGCCAATGCTGCTAACACCTGCAGGAAAAGGTCATACCAGGATTATTCCTTCACAAACAATGAAAGTCATTAAAATTTCCACTCTCTTGTCTTCGTCCCTAAACCTTCCCCAATCCACACCGACAAAGACCCTCCCCCCATGCAGTTATAATACTGATCTATACACTTCATCACGAACTGTCTACAACACGAAGGTGAAATACCAACTTCTATTTAAGAAATGAAAAGAAAAAACTTAAACCTTATATTCTTGGTAGTCATAAAATTCATCTAAGGCCAAAATAATTGCAGGGCAAGGGTTCTATAAAAAAAAAAAAAAAAATCTTTTCTAACGTAATGGGTGCCCAAAAAAAAACAGCTTTAAGATTGTGTTTCTGAAACATGTTACCAAATACAAAGCATGCAGATGCAGTTATGAGCCAGAGCCAAATAAATGCACAGCGAGTGAAATTTCAAGCTGAACATAGAGTTAAAAGCAGAAAATTGAACCTCATCATCTGCATGGCCGATTATAGCTGGACCCCATGATCCGACATAGTCAATGTACTCGTTACCATCTATGTCCCGCATACGAGAGCCCTTCACAGAGTCGATAATAATAGGTTGTCCGCCAACTGACTTGAAAGCACGAACTGGGGAATTTACACCTCCTGGCATCAACTCCTACCAACAGTGAAACACGAGATTAAAATCAATGGCCTTGTAGGGACTTGAAATCAATAAAACTGAACTTGAATGTTTTCTGCTTTCAATTTTTTATTTCATGATATTATGCTGTAAGAAGTTAAAATATAGAAATTTGAGCACAACACAAAAAGAATAGCACGAATCAAGTGCATCTTTGTAGTTAAAGGTTTACACCATATAACTGAACACTTATTTTAACTTGCATTTTCAGCACCTTTTGATGCAAACAACCATAGACAACTAGTTGAAAGTGCAATTCCCTTTTCAAACAAAGGATAAGATGTTGTACAATTTGTTCTTTCTCAAGAACATTTTTATAACCATTCCCCCATCTAGAAAACGCGATACATTTTAGCATCTTTCCCTTATCGGTTCCAATCTCAATAAGTTGCATCAGAAGATACGTTAAGAATAAAAGAATATGTAAAGGGAGAAGAAACCAACTAAAGCAAAGAAACATATTTTGCAACAGAAATTCTGATACATTATCAGATTACTCAGTATTTCTCTCTTTGTAGTCAAACACCTACAATTTTCAAGAAATTTAAACTGTGCAATAAATTCTGCCTCTTCACCACAACTATACACCTAAGACACACTCAAGATTCTCATAGAGACACATATGCAATTCAGTTATAACTTATAGTGGAGGACAACCACATTGTATATCAGCAGGAGTGGAGCTAAATTGAGGAAAGAGGGTTCAATTGAATCCACTTGGCCGTAAAATTACAGGTAAATAGGGCAACAATGAACCCTATAGTATAGTGGCAAATGAGGTTCAAAAATTACTATAGTAGTTGTTATTGTCGTTTATCAATAGCTTTGGTCCCAACCCTGTATTTTGTCTTATAAAATCTATTGAGTACGTATAAATTATTACTAATTTAGAACCCAACAACTTAAACGAACTACAATCTCGAACCCATAAGCTTCAAATCCTGGCTCCGCCTCCGTTCAAAAGCATTAGTGCTGCATCAGTTCATTAGGTAGATGCCAATCTTGGCAAATGCAGCAACTTTATGAAATCAACTTAAAGCTAACATTTTTACCGAAAAAAATAGCATAAAAGACTGAATCTTGAAGCAACCCAATTTCAAAACAAAGAATAAACACTGAACAATAACCATAAATAAAGAAGCCAAATTGTACCTTGGCTTTGCTGAAAGCTTCTTCAGACTTTTGAAGAGTGAAAGTTTTCTTCTTTTCATCGACTGATGCAGTCATTTTAATTGTTGAAGAAGATGGGGTGCTTCGGCGGGGAGATGGAGAGAAAACCAATTTGGGTCTTTGGCTTTGAGTCAATTTAGATGGCCATGAAATTCCTACACCATTTACAGCAGCCATTTTTACCAACTGTGTGTCTCTCTCTGTTTTGAGTCTTCTTGAGTTGGTGCAGCAATGGCTTTTTGTTATGAATTCTTGGTTTTTAAAGTGGCTTTGTCCTGACTTTTTGATGAAGAAGATAAGAAAAGTAGATAGAGAAATCTTAAAGAAAACGAAAGTGACAAAATTTCTAAGATGTCGGAAAATTGGGCTTGGCCCATGGTTCCAACATCTTCTTTCTGGAAAATTTACATAAATATCACCTTTTAAGAAATATTTTACCTCCTTTCCCCCCATAGCACAAATAGGAAGATTTCAGACAGCTATTTAACTTTTGTACCATTTAAATATTTTTACAAGAATAGATTAACGAGGCATAATTTGCTCAAAGTTATGTTGGGGCGGAGCATAACTTTGAACAGAATTAGCCTGAAACAAGAGCCTAGAGCTGCTTTGTGGGCCGGGCCCGCCCCGGGACCGGCACGGGACCGCGGTCCTGGTGGGCCGGTCCTAACGATCCTAGGCCTTAGTGGTGCAATAGGCCGTGGCGGGCCGGTCCAACCACCTAAGCCCACTAGCCCGGGACCGTTAGGCCCGGAACCGCCAGGCGGGCCTGGTCCTGGCCCAGCGGGCCTGGGCCGGGCCCAACGGTAAAATTTAATTTTTTTTTTTTTTAAAAAAGGCCAACAGCCAGATTTTTAAAATCTGGCCGTTGGGCCTATTTTTTGACCGTTTTATGTTCTTAAAAATAGCCATTTGGCCCCCAAACTTTGTTTTAACCTCAAACTTTTTATAAATACACTTACCTATTCTCAACTATAAATACCCCCTCATTCTTTCATTTTTACTCATAAATTCTCTCAATCTCTCTCTAATTTACTTCCATAATTGCTTACTTTATTATTCCAATTTCGTAAAAAATTGTCAAATTGGTGAATTGAAGTATTTAAGTCTTCAAATCTTCAACGATATTCAATTTTCAAGAAGTTGTTCGTCAATTCGGTAAACTCGTTCCAACTCTTTAATTTTTAATATTGTTTTTGTGTTTGTTTTATTTAGTTTAATTATAATCAATATGGATTTTTCTTTGAAAAAAATGTTTGTGGTAAGGGTAAGGGAAAATCAAAAATTGGCGAATCTAGTCGCCAAGCTACTACTCCTCCCCCTGTTACCCATCCTCCTCCACCTGTTATTCTAGATAGTGATAACCCTTGTTTTCAATTTTCGGATAGTCAATTTTGTCAAGATGTTGCACCGGGTCATCAATTAGATGAAGAAACTATGAACGCTCTCTATCCTAATCAAACTATATTCGAAATGATACTGAGAATGATGATTTAGATGAAACCCAACCGGATTTAGATGATACACCTACTAGTCCTATTAATAACCCAAATGATGCCTCGCCCGACCCTCCTGTAGTAAACCCTACATTTGATAGAAGACCTCCTAGACGGGCAGAAACATCTCTTGTTTGGAATTTTTTTTACTCAACTAAGAGAAGAAAATAAGGCTAAGTGTAAAAGTTGTGGGTCTTTGTTGGCTCATAAATATACTGGCAAACGTAGCGGTACGGGTAGTTTAACTAGGCACATATTGAAACACCCTAGAGATAAGCAAAGATATTTACAAATGAAAGCTGCGGAAGAGGGGAGGAATGTAGATAATCCGGTTCACCCTAGTGCAGGTTCAAATCTAGTCCAACCGGGAATTAACACTGTTACCGGTGGAATTTTATATTACGATCCAAATAAGGATCGTGAAGAATTAGCAAAAATGGTAACTGTTATGTGCTTACCATATAGCTTTCCTTCGAACCCCCATTTTGTGCAATATATTAGAAGAGTTTATAACCCTACTTATAAAGGATGGCCTCGTGCAACCGTAAAGACCGATATTTATAAATATAAACACGAATATGAACAATATTTATTTACTCATATAGATTGTCGCGTTGCTATTACTACGGATATAGGTAGAAGTGCCAATGACTGTGACTATCTAACCGTTACAAGTCATTGGATAGACGAGGACTGGATAATGCAAAAATGCATTATTGCCTATAGAATTATTAACTCACGCCACACAGGTAAATTTATTGCTAGCACAGTATCAGATATTTGTAGATATTTTTGTATTAGAGATAAAATAATGTCGGTTACAATGGATAATGCTTCTAGTAACACCAATGCAATAGGCATGCTTACAAGTACTTTAAATCCCGCTTTTACTAATATTTTTCATGTTAGGTGCATTTGTCATATTTACCATTTAATTGTTGGTGACGGTATGAATCTGTTAAATGTAAAAATTGAAAAGGTAAAAATGGCTCTTAATTGGCTGTTTTACTCAAACCGTAGAAGTAGACTAAGAGAATATTTTAAAAAATGTGATGAATTTGGCCTTAGGGAAAGAAAGGTTCCTAAGCCTTGTCCAACTAGATGGAATTATATGTATGAAAGTCTAGTTGTCGCCTACGAATATAGAAACCCAATTAGCGCAACTTATAATGCTCGTGTAGGTGGAGGTATTGATGATGACGACGAGCACCTTACTAACCAAGATTGGACTAACGTTAAAATTCTTATAGATCTTTTAGAACAATTTTCAGTTGCAACAAACGATTTATCTAGGCAGTACTATCCTGCTATTTCAAATTGTTTAGTTTATATTGCTGCACTTGCAGATTTATTTGCTCAATTTTCAGAGGGTGGGGTAATTTATGAACTTGCTATTGATTCTATGAGAACTAAGTTAAAAAAATATTTTTTCCCTATTCCCCTATTTTTGGCGTTGCCGCACTTTTAAACCCTACAATGAAATTAGGAGGTCCACACTTTTGGTATTCTAAAATTTATAACTCTTTATCACTTTCACCTGAGGAATTTGCTACACTTGGAGATGCAAAAGCCTCAATTAAAATAAATGCACAAATAATTTATAATGCATATCAAACTGTCTTAGATCATGCTAGACCCAATATTCCAACTCCTACTTCGTCTACTTCACGTTCAACTAAAAGAACTGCAGGCCTAAAGGCCCTCAGTGCTTGGACGGAGTTCAGGGGTTCCCAAGGTGAGAATATTGGTGATAGTTCACAACTAAATGAGCTTCAACTGTATATGTCGCAGGGACTTGAATTAGAGAATCCCGACGGCTCCT
>MCJB01045848.1:0-17988 GCA_002018475.1 Nicotiana obtusifolia
ATATATATATATATATATATATATATATATATATATATATATATATTCAAAATCCAGAAGCACCTTTCTTCCTCAAGTATTTTATTTTAGTAAAATTCAAAAGGGGTTAGGTAGTGTCGTCTTTGCATAAACAGTCAAATGTCTTCAAGAGGATGCCAGAAGGCTGTCTCTGCAAAAAATGACCACCCATTTTAATTTTGGCCACCTAGCAAGCACAGTCCTAAAATCCTCCCTTTCGAAGTGCTGAAGGGCTGTATTTGCAAAAGTAGCCGTTTAGTAAATATGTGCAAAATCGACCCTTTTTCTGAAAATTTGCTGATCACCTTAATTTAAATGTGCAGAACGAGCACGATTTTAAAAATGGAGTTACTGGCTAAGATTCTGTTGGAGCTGCGAATGTGGTGGAAGAATTTGAGTGAATCGGGGCAGAACACGGTTAAACGTTATTTGGGCGGCCTCCCGGATTTATTGACAATTAGGCCCAGGGGAGACCTCATAAGGGCCTTAATCACATTTTGGGACTCGGCCCACAACGTCTTCCATTTCTCAGACTTTGAGTGACACCAACTTTGGAAGAAGTGACCGGGTACATCGGGAAGAATGAAATTACACTAAGGCATGGGTACCTAGTTGCTCCAAGAGCTGTTACCCCCTCCCCCCCAAATTCCTAGACATGTTGAAAATAAGTCGGGGGGTCCAAAACCCAGATTTGGCAAACGGCTTTGCTACCCTGCAATTTGTTTATCAACGTTATGGTCATGTAGGGGGTTTTAATAATCCGGAAAGCAAAACCTGTAGTAGAGAGAATCGATCAAAATGGGAGGAACACAGGTGTTTTGCTTTCATGGTAGCATTTCTGGGTCTCATAGTATTCCCCAGAAAAGACGGACACATTGACATTCGGATAGCCGGAGTTGTTAGCACATTGCTCACTCAGGCCAAGAGTGTCCTTGCCCCCATGATTATATCTGAGATTTTTCGAGCCCTCACGGCCTGTAAGGCCGGAGAAAGCTTCTTCGAAGGGTGCAACCTTTTGTTGCAAATATGGATAATTGAGCATTTATGTCGGCGCCCCCAGTACATAAGATACGCATCGGCAGAAAGAAGCTACATAGCCGAATTCCAGGTCAAGGTTGAAAATGTTAGTATGCCCGAAGGGATCACAGGATGGATATCCCGTCTTCGTTCTGTCACGGCGGAGCAAGTGGAATGGACGCTCAGTTGTTCTACAGTCGACGAAATTCTATATATGTCGGCTGTTGGGCCTTATTTTCTCCTAATGGGCCTCAAAAGCATCCAACCCTATGCACCATGCCGGGTCCTAAGACAGTTGGGAAGATGCCAAATGGTACCCAAGGATGAGGATCTTAGCGTCACGCAATTGAAATTAGTGCCGATGGACAGTTCCCAGAAAAAGTGGTTCGTCAGGTCTGGAGCGAATGTCATACTTGCCAGTAAACACTTGTGTTCGGGACATGTCTCGGGGCGAAGTCTCCCCTGGTTATCTCACATGGTATAAGAAAGAAGCCGAGCCCAGACGACCAGCCAAAAGACCCCACCTTCAAGAATTTATTGAAGAGTCACAAGCCCAATGGGACTGGTTAGCCAAAGAAAGCGAATATAGGGCCACCATAAGCAGATTAGAAAAACAAGTCCGAGATCTTCAGTTTGAGAAAGATGTGCAAGCCGCAGCAGATGAAGGAGAAAAGGAAAAACTGACTCAGGAAAACGAAGTCCTCAAGACTCAAATACAACAGATGAAAATGGCTGCCAAAAATCAAGAAAGTAGCCCGGCAGACGGAAAGCTTATCAGCAGCTTGAGGAAAAAGGTAATAGAATGCCAAGATAGTCTGGAAAAATCTGAGCCAGAGCAGGAAAAACTTAGAAAACAATTGGCAGAAAATGCTTAAGGGGGTGCACATTTCGTCCGACAAATAAAAAGAAGATATGAGGGAACAATCGCTGATTTGAAAAGAAAGATAACCAGTCTGGAAAATGAAGCAGAAAAACAAACTCGGAACTTTAAAACAGACAGAGAACACTGCTATGATCTAATGGCTCAGATGGAACAGGATTTGCGACAGATACAAAATCAGAACCATCGTGACCTTCAGGTGCTAAAGGCCCGAAATCAGCAAATAGGGCGTTTGCTGCAAGAGAATGGTATTATTCGAGAGAAGGTCAGGGCAATTGCCGAGTATGTTGTTGTGAAATGCCAGGCCTGTGAAGACATGACTCAGACCACCTTCTTCGCCGCGGTGATGATATACGTTCGCCAGATAATGAGCGATTTAGAGCAGCTCCAAGGGGATCTTGCACAGAGGCCCGTGGCAAGACCGAACAATGTCCCATGGGCCCCAGGACCTGAAGCTTTAATGTATTCTTAATTTTGCAATATGTATTTTCTTTTCTTATTTCGAGAATTGTTTCAAGTCTGTTGTAGTTTGTCTTTAAAGATCGAGTCTGTAACAGAATTGTTTATTAATGGAAATTGAAAGTTTACAGAAATTGTTTCTCTATTTTCACATTTATTTCGTCGGAATTATGTAGCATCTAATTATAATTATTTAAAAAAAAATAAAAAGGGAAAGAATAGAACGGAAATAAAAGTGAGAATTAGAAAGAAAAAGAGAAGAAATAGGCAAAGCCGGAATGAAACACGCAACCGTTGTGAAACATATAGAAACACATTTAACTGGTTAGGTGCATCACACCCCAACGTGCGATTACCTATCTGTTATTTGTTGAAACTAACCGGTTTGCTTTTAAGTATAGGTTTTTACAAATAGGTGGTTATTTTGTTGGCATCCTGGCAAATCATCCGTACAACACCCGATCAAAGCGCCAAACAATCATGGCTAGCAAAGAAATAGACAATGAAGTTGTAGACCCTCCGAGAGAGATTGTTGAGTCGGAATCAGAATTGCAAGAGGAGGTCCGGAGGTTGAAACATCAGATGGCAGAAATGTATCAAGCCTGGGTTAAGGGACACCCTCCACCCTCATTCCCCACCAACTACACAGAAAATCCTGCTTCCATTCCACCACTCTCTCAATCCCAGATGGCCAATATCATAGATCTTTCCCCACTATATGCACCTGGCTTTACCCCTTACCACAATTACCCCGGCACTTCAACTCAAACCTTTCATGCTCCACCAGCCAAAACAACTCGTACCCTGCTCCGACATCTGCTCCTATCTTCGTACCCCCTCCATAAACTACTCTCCACCGATCCTCTAGTGAACCCGCATTTCCCGCCCCAGATGCCCACTACCATGCACCGGAGCCCACCTTCAAAATCCCAGATCCTTACTCCTACATTCCCCAATTTGAGCCTCATGTTGAAATTGACAAACCACCCAAGAACGCAGAGCAGGAAGAGTGTTTAGGAAGCTACAGAGTCTCGAGCAATCATTGAGAAATATGCAAGGGTTGGGGAATCAGGTGAGTGTGGCCTATAAGGATTTGTGTTTGTTTCCCGATGTCCAACTGCCTGCTGGATTCAAGATGCCCAAGTTCGACTTGTATGACGGACATGGGGATCTTGTTGCCCATCTAAGGGGTTATTGCAGCAAGATGAGAGGTGCCGGAGGAAAAGATGAACTGCTAGTGGCCTACTTCAGCCAAAGTTTGAGTGGGGCAGCTTTGGAATGGCACACCCGTCAGGACATTAACAGGTGGTACACTTGGAACGATATGGCTCAGGCTTTCGCCCGACATTTTCAATACAATATAGACATTGTTCCAGACCGCCTATCTTTGACCAAGGTGGAAAAGAAACCCAGTGAAAGCTTTAGAGAATATGGTTTCCGATGGAGGGAGCAAGCTGCACGAGTCAATCCTCCGATGGAAGAAGATAAGATGGTTAAATACTTCCTTCAAGCCTTGGAGCCCACTTACTATGGATATTTGATCTCAGCCATTGGTAAGTCCTTCAATGTTGTGGTAAATATGGGAGAAATAGTGGAAGAAGGGCTCAAGTCGAGCAAGATCATGAATTATTCTGCTATAAAAGCAACCACCCAGGCAATCCAAAGTGGTACCGGAAGCTTACTAGGCAAGAAGAAAAAGGAAGATGTCGCTATGTTTGTCTCCGGATCATGGCAGGGTCAGAGAGGTCCACCTCACCGATACACCCATCCGCGACCCCGACCTCAAATTTACACCCAAGCTCCATATAATACCCCTCAACATTACTTTTCCCCGCCAAGCCCCCAAGACTCAGCCAGATCACCCCAATATTTTGTTCACTTATACACAGTCATATGCTCAACCCCCTCCTTACCCACAATGGCGTGCCCCTGCCCCACAGAACACCTACCCGGCTCCACAAAATACCTATCCACCTCCACAACCTTACCAAAACCCCAGTAGTACACATTTTCGACTAAGACCAGAGTATAGGAAAGAGAGGTAACAGCGGAAACAAACTTTACCCCGCTTGGAGAATCCTATGCCAGTCTATTCCAAAGGTTAAGGTAGTTGGACGTCTTGAGGCCGATTGAGTCAAAAATACCAAATCCCTCTCCAAAGAACCTCGATTATTCCCTAAGATGTGCCTATTGTTCTGATGCCCCGGGCCACGACATAGAAAAGTGTTGGCATTTGAAACGAGCAATCCAAGAACTCATTGATACAAACCAAATTGTAGTCCAAATCCCAGACACTCCAAACATTAACCAAAATCATCTGCCTGCCCATGCTGAGACACATATGATCGAACTAGTTTACAAGGACGGGGAGCCCAAGAAGTCTTATAAGTCCGTCATGATGATTCGGGCCAGTGAAAACAATTTGGTTAAGGAGCCAGATTCCACCAAAACAGAGCCTATGACAATTGAAAGGGCGACAAAAAAGCCGAGCCCGCTCAATTTAAAACCACCGGTGTTGGTCGTGAAAGGGATATCGAAGATATTAAGGCAAATTCAGAAAGCTCAAAGGTGATAGTGCCAGGTGTTTCATGTAAGCCTGTCGTGGTTGTGAAAGGGGCTCCTATTACCCCTATCATCATTAAACCAGTGACCCAACTGCCGGTGGTTGATAGCAAGGCTGTTCCGTGGAATTATAAGCAAGTGATAGTGACATACAAAGGAAAAGAAGTGGATGAAGAAGTGAATGAGACTGGAGGATTGACTCGTTCTGGGAGGTGTTTCACTCCGGAGGAACTAAGGAAATCCAAGCCATTCAAAGGTAGTCAATTGCCATTAAAAAAACCGGTTACCGAGGAAGAGGCTGAGGAATTCTTGAAGAAAATGAAGGGACAGGATTATTCCATTATAGAACAGTTAAGGAAAACACCAGCTCAGATTTCTCTTTTATCTTTGCTGATACACTCAGATGAACATCGCAGGGTTTTAATGAAAATTTTAAATGAGGCACATGTTCTTGATAAAATCACAGTGAACCACTTAGAAAAGATAGCTGGCAAGATTTTTGAAGCAAATAGGATCACTTTCTCGGATGATGAACTTCCTATCGAGGGTACATAACACAACCGAGCTCTATAACTTACAGTGAAGTGCGAAGATGCTGTTGTCTCGAGGGTTTTGGTTGATAGCGGCTCTAGTGCAAATATTTGTCCGTTGTCTACTCTGCAAAAACTAAAGATGGCACCGAAAGGATCCGCTTGAATAGTGTGTGCGTTTAAGGTTTTGATGGAGGAGGTAAAGATTCTGTTGGAGACATAATGCTTGAATTGTCAATAGGGCCGGTTGAGTTTACCATGGAATTCCAAGTGCTAGATATAGCCGTCTCCTACAACCTGTTGTTGGGAAGGCCTTGGATACATGCTGCTAAGGCAGTCCCGTCCTCTCTGCATCAAAAGGTGAAGTTTGAATGGGATAGGCAAGAGATAGTTGTGCATGGTGAGGAAGATTTGCCGGTCGGCAATGACACGATTGTTCTGTTTGTTGAAGCTGATAATGATAAGAGACCCTGGGTCTTTCAAACTTTCGAAACGGTGCCTATTAAGAAGATCACCGAAGGAGAATGCATTCTGGGTCCCAAGTTATCCTCTACGTCTGTCATGGTTGCAATTGAAATATTGAAGAATGGTTTTGTGCCGGGTAAGGGTCTGGGATCATCTTTGCAAGGTATTGTGCATCCAATACGCCCCAATGGTAATTATGGTACATTTGGTTTAGGATTCACGCCCAAAGAGGAAGATATGAAAAGGTTTAGAAATCCAAAACAGAAAGTATAGTCTCTCCCTAAGCCCGTCCCACACATCTCCAAGTCTTTTGTCAAACCGGGAGCCGAAAAAGCTCCGACCTCCTCAATCCCGAAACCTGTGTTCGATGTTGATGAAGAGATAATCAAGGGGTTCCGAAGTCTTTTCGAGTAGATCAATATGGTAGAGGTTGGTGAAGGCTCTAGCAAAGCAAATGTGCAGTTTGTGGGCCAAAACGTGAAGCTTAGCAATTGGGAAGTTACTCCTCTCCCCACCAGGAAGGAGTTTTGGTAGTTTGCTTTATTTCCTTTCTTGTTATCTAGGTCGTTCCAGGGTTGTAATCCAGATCTTTCTTTAGTTTTGCTTATTGTGATGTTCAAACTCTTCTATCCTTTTATTTTCAATGAAATGCAATTTCCCGTTTTCTATTATTCTTAGTAATAATTTGTTTTGTTCTTTTGTAGAGTTCTTTTTATGCTGGTTGCAGTGACATGACATGCATGAAAATTTTTTAGCCAAGTCTTAAAAGCCAATCTAATTCTAAAATAACAATTCAAGAAATAGAATATGATGAGGAAATAGAATATGATGAAGAAGCAGCATTTGGGCAAATCAGTAAAGAGCTAAAACAATTTGAAGAAAAACCGAAACTAGTTTGAGTGAGACTGAAGCAATCAATTTAGGGGACCAGGATGATGTTAGGGAAACCAAGATAAGTGTGCATCTAGAACCACAAGTGAAGGAGGAAATAATCAAAACATTGTTTGAGTATAAAGATGTCTTTGCCTGGTCGTATGACAAAATGCCGGGTTTGAGCACTTATCTGGTAGTCCATAAATTGCCAACTGATCCAACATTTCCCCCCGTCAAGCAAAAGTTGCGAAAGTTTAAGACGGATATGAGTGTAAAGATCAAAGAAGAAATCACAAAGCAGTTTACTGCAAAGGTCATTCGGGTCACTCGATCCCACTTGGTTAGCTAATGTTGTGCCAGTACCAAAGAAGGATGGTAAGACTAGGGTCTGCGTCGATTACCGTGATCTCAACAAAGCAAGCCCAGAGGATGATTTTCTATTGCTGAACATTCACATTCTGATAGATAATTGTGCCAAGCATGAGATTGGTTCTTTTGTTGACTATTACGTGGGATATCATCAGATCTTGATGGATGAGGAAGATGCAGAAAAGACAGCATTCATCACGCCATGGGAAACGTACTGTTATCGGGTAATGCCATTTGGTTTGAAGAATGCTGGAGCAACTTACATGAGGGCAATGAACACCATTTTTCATGACATGATACATAAAGAGATTGAGGTCTATGTAGATGATGTGACCATAAAGTCAAAGAAGCAGTCTGATCATGTCAACGATCTGAGAAAGTTTTTCCAAAGGCTCCGCAGGTACAACCTCAAGCTCAACCCAGCAAAATGTGCATTTGGTGTCCCGTTTGGGAAACTGCTGGGATTCGTGGTGAGCCGGCATGGTATTGAACTGGATCCGTTAAAGATCAAAGCCATTCGAGAATTTCCACTGCCAAGGAAAAAATCAGAGGTGATAAGCCTACTCGTAAGGTTAAACTACATCAGCAGGTTTATTGCTCAACTCACGACAACCTGTGAGCCCATCTTTAAAATGTTGAAGAAAAATGCTGTAGTCAAGTGGACTGACGAGTGTCAAGAATCATTTGATAAGATCAAAAGGTACCTGTCGAATCCACCTGTGCTGGTCCCACCAGAGCCGGGAAGACCTTTGATTCTTTATTTGACGGTCTTGCATAACTCTTTCGATTGTGTGTTGGGTCAACATGACATCACGGGAAGAAGGAGCAGGCAATCTATTATCTTAGTAATAAGTTCACTCCTTACGAGGTTAAGTACACTCTGCTTGAGAGGACATGTTGCGCCTTGACTTGGGTGGCACAAAAGTTCAAGCATTATCTGTCGTCTCACACCACTTATCTCATTTCTCGCATGGATCCTCTGAAGTATATCTTTCAGAAGCCTATGCCCACAGGAAGGCTTGCGAAATGGCAGATTTTACTTATAGAATTTGACATCATCTATGTGACTCGGACTACGATGAAAGCCCAAGCTTTGGCCGACCATTTGGCCGAAAATCCGGTGGATAATGAATATGAGCCATTGAAGACTTACTTTCCTGATGAAGAGGTCATGTCTATTAATGAGGTTGACCCCGATGAAAATCCAGGTTGGAAACTTTTCTTTGATGGAGCTGCTAACATGAAAGAAGTCGGAATAGGGGCTGTACTTATCTCTGAAACATGGCAACATTACCCTGTAACAGCCCAACTTCGATTCTATTGCACCAACAACATGGTAGAGTAAGAGGCATGTATTATGGGTTTGAGGTTAGCCATAGACATGGGGGTCCAGGAAATACTTGTTCTGGGAGATTCAGATCTGTTGGTTCATCAGATTCAGGGAGAATGGGAGACTCGATACTTGAAGCTCATACTTTACCGACAATACTTGCATGATCTTTGTCAACGCTTCCGGTTAGTCGAATTTAGACATATTCCCAGGATTCATAACGAGATTGCTGATGCCCTGGCTACCCTAGCATCAATGTAACATCATCCAGACAAGGTTTATGTCGACCCCATACATATCCAAGTTCGTGATCAACATGCCTATTGTAATGTGGTGGAAGAGGAAATCGATGGCGAACCTTGGTTCCATGATATCAAGGAATACATTAGGTCAGGGTTATATCCGACATATGCTACAAGTGACCAGAACAGAACCATTCTACGTCTGGCCAGTGGATTCTTCTTGAACGGAGGAATCTTGTACAAGAGGACTCCAGATTTAGGATTGCTGAGGTGCGTAGATGCTAAAAAATCTTCAACTATCATGGCCGAAGTAAATTCTGGAGTTTGCGGTCCACATATGAATAGGTGTGTATTGGCAAAGAAGATACTTCGAGCAGGTTATTATTGGCTCACCATGGAACGAGATTGCATCAGTTTTGTTCGCAAGTGTCATCAATGCCAGGTGCACGGTGATTTGATTCATTCTCCCCCATCTGAGTTACACACAATGTCTGCACCCTAGCCCTTTGTTGCTTAGGGAATGGATGTTATTGGGCTAATTGAGCCGGCAGCGTCAAATGGGCATAGGTTTATTCTGGTGGCCATTGATTACTTTACCAAATGGGTCGAAGCTGTAACTTTCAAATCCGTAATCAAGAAGGCAGTGGTGGACTTTGTTCATTCAAATATTTTGCGCCGGTTCGAAATTCCCAAGGTGATCATCACAGACCAAGCTGCTAATCTCAACAGTCATTTGATGAAAGAGGTATGCCAACAGTTCAAGATTATGCATCGGAACTCCACTCCGTATCGCCCCAAGGCAAATGGAGTTGTCGAGGTTTCCAACAAGAACATAAAGAAGATACTTCGTAAGATGGTTCAGGGTTCTCGACAATGGCATGAAAAGTTACCTTTTGCATTACTAGGTTATCGCACTACTGTTGGCACCTCAGTGGGTGCAACTCCTTATCTGCTGGTATACGGAACTGAGGCAGTTATACCTGCAGAAGTTGAGATTCCATCTCTTCGGATTGCTGCAGAAGTCGAAATTGATGATAATGAGTGGGTCAAGACCCAACTCGAGCAATTGAGTCGGATTGATGAGAAAAGATTGACTGCAGTATGTCATGGTCAATTGTATCAGAAAAGAATGGCCAGAGCATACAGTAAGAAGGTGCGTCCTCGGAGATTTGAAGTCGGTCAGATGGTATTAAAACGTATCCTTCCTCACCAAGCAGAAGCCAAAGGCAAATTCGACCCGAACTGGCACGGACCATTCGTTGTGACAAGAGAGTTGCCAAATGGTGCTTTGCATCTAACAGACATAGAAGGAAAATGTGTAGATATGGCTATCAATTCTGATGCAGTTAAGAAGTACGATGTATGATTTCTTTATCTTCAATTGTATTTTATACTTGGCATGTTCAAGGTTGAAATGAGGAAGGCATTTTATTCCGCTACCTAAACACTCTCATCCCTTGTTACCCTTTTGAGCCTTACTTATTTTCTTTAGTATCCCTCTTTTGGAATCAGTAACAGAAATAAAGAAGATGAAGAAAAGAAGAACAAGAAAAGAAAAGAAAAAAAAAGAAGAGAAAGATGAAAAAAAAAAAAGAGAAAGAAAAGAAAAAGAAAAGAAAAAGAAAAAGAGAAAAGGGAACAAAAACAAACAAATTTCTTTTTGAACTAAGTTCGACCGATTCCTTTTAAGGATACGTAGGCAGCCTTAAGGTTCGGTCTCATCAAAATAAAAATTTAAAATTTTCCCAGACCCCAAAGAAACTGGGGCAGAAGTTTGGATTCGAAAAGATCTGATTTCAAAAGTTGTAATCTTAACCCCTATTTCATTTTTGAATTACTTTGAGCCTTCATGCCACCCTCTCTTTTTAACCCTGTCCAAAAGCCTACATTACGGTCCAAAAAAAGACCTTCCGATCAATCTTTGAGGATGCCGGGTCAAGCAAAATGGAGATATGATTTACATCAGGGGCAACACTTTGTTCATGGGTGCATGAAAGAAAATTTAAAATGAGAGAGTCTTATTGGTGAAAACCCTTGCGGGCACCATAAGGCGATGGTGAGATGAGAGAAAATTTAAAATGAGAGAGTCTTATTGGTGAAAACCCTTGCGGGCACCATAAGGCGATAGTGAGATGAGAGAAAATTAAAAATGAGAGAGTCTTATTGGTGAAAACCCTCATGGGCACCATAAGGCAATGGTGAGTTAAAGATAAACCAACAAGAGGAATGAGATCAGTGAAAGGTCGGTCTTCGAAGTGTGGACTTATGCCATGAGCTGAATATGATTGGTCGGATGGACTAGGTTAATCAATCCGAAATGCATGTCATGATCATTGGAGCTGGCTGATTCCCTTAGATAAGTCTTTCTTTTCTAAATTTCCCTCACATAATCGTTTATGTTCATAATTTTCCTTTGTTTCCTTCTGTCACAAAATCATTACATTTTGTTTATTGAGTCTATCTTTGTGAGTTTCTTTCGAATTAGCCATGTTGAGTAAGTAGGAAAGGATTTCAAAGCTTACTACCAACTTCTAAATTGTGCAAAGCAGAACTCGGCCAAGCATATCGCAAGGGACGTAATTTAGAATGAGCAGTACGCAATTAATCGAAGTTCAGGCAATAAGGTGATTTTGGGGTTTCAAGAAAATACAAGGACGTAGCACCGTCCGGATTAGAAGTGTAATGCAACATGTAATGGTAAGAGATTCAGGTCGTTCAGAGATGGTGCAATCCGGTCCCAATCAAAGGTCAAACAACTCTGTGCTCGTTCAAAGCAGCCGATCAGGGCGAAATATGGCAGTCAGCAGAAGCAGATTTCCAGCCGAGCCAAAACTTGAATATATTCCCCAACAGAAGCAGACCCCAGCAATGACTCCACAAACTAACCACCATGTTTTTCAAACTAACAAGATTTTATTTATCTGAAACAGAAAGCATAAAAGTTGTCAATCCACAAGGCCCTCTTGTGAAGAAGGCATGGCTCGGGAGGCAAAAATTGCTATTCAAGAATTCCCCGAGCGGAGAGCATGGTTCAGGTAAATTCATTCTCGGCTTCCAGGACCTTCCTGGATAATGGGAATTAGCTTTAAAAGTTTTTAGGACCCTCCTGGATAATGGGACTTTAGTTTTAAAATTTCTCAGGACCCTCCTGACTAATGAGATTTAGTTTCAAATTTCTCAAGACCCTCCTGAATAATGAGATTTAGTTTTAAAAGTTTTCAGGACCCTCCTGAATAATGGGATTTAGTTCTAAAATTTCTCAGGACCCTCCTAAATAATGGGATTTAGTTTCAAATTTCTCAGGACCCTCTTGGATAATGAGAATTAGCTTTAAAAGTTTTCAGGACCCTCCTGGATAATGAGACTTTAGTTTTAAATTTCTCAGGACCCTCCTGAATAATGATATTTAGTTTTAAATTTCTCAGGACCCACCTGAATAATGTGATTTAGTTTTAAAATTTCCTAGGACCCTCTTAGATGAAGGGATTTAGCTTTTTAAATCCTTAGAAGTCTTTTAGGTAGCGTGATTTGATTAATCCTCGCAGATATGCCCAGGTTCCAAACTGGGGCAGAAGAGTTTCTTTTGTTTTGTTTGCTTTGTTGTGATATCAGGCGCCCACCTAGATAATGAGGGAATACAATTCAAGCTTTGGAAATCAGGCACCCACCTGGACAACGAGGGAATACAATTCAAGTTTTGGAAATCAGGCACCCACCTGGATAACGAGGGAATATAATTTGAGTTTTAGTAGCAGGTGTCCACTTGGAAAATAAGGGCATTTATTTTAGAGTTTATTTCAAGTTTCAAAGTTCAAGTTAGAAGCACCAGGAGCCCGCCTGAAGAATAGGGTCGAGTCAAGTTAGGAATAGAAAAAGCTTGCCTCAAGAAGGCGAGTCAACAGTTCGAGATGCACCAGCTAAGACTCAAGATCAAGCTTCAAGAAATTTATAAATAGGAATCTTGTACATCATAGTTGATAGACATAGCTAGCTTAGCTTTTTATTTCTCCATTCTGGTGTACTAAGGAGTGCAACAAGCAGTAGCAGCAGCAGCAACAGCGAAAATCACAGCTTCCTGGTAGTCCCAGCAACCAAAATTTCCAAAACTACACTGACCTGATTCCTTTGTAGCCAAGGATATGTAGGCAACCCTTGAAGCAAGTTTCGGTCAGACCCTTTTCAAAATGCTTCTCATGGAGTTTCGGATAGGTAAAAATCCCGCAGAATTGTTCATCTTATCTTTGCCCGAAAACCCTTCGTGTTTCCGAGCAAAGAGGGGCAGCTACCCGAAATACTCTTATAAAATCAATAAAATAGTTTTTTAAATTAGTTATTAGCCATTTTTAGGAGTTTTATTAGATTTAATTACCTATATTTTCTTGTCTGTTTGTTTTTAAGTAATTAACTCATGAAAACACCCAAATAATATCATGCATTGCATTTAGGATTCATTTTTATATTTTTAGGATTGAATTAGTAATTATTTGTTTTACGAAATTGAAAAAATCATAACAAATTGTTCATTTTACACTTTTCTTAATTTTTAATCTTTAATTCAAGGGTTATTATAATTTTTATAAATAGTCATTTAGATTAATTTCATATTTAGGTAAATTAGGATTTCAATTATTAAGTCTTCTAGTTGTTAAAATTAATAAGAGAAATTAATAACAAAAGAATTAAGAAAAATAAATAAAGAGAAGAGAAATCGGACTGGGCTGGTTTGTTTTAAAATAAACCAGGCCCAGTTATTATTAATCGGACCAGCCCAAACCAGCCTCTTCCCTTCCTTACCAAACGACCCCGTTCCATCTTAAACAAAGCTCATCTGAACCGTTGATCTAAAACGATCTAACGGCTCGGAACTAACTTACCCCTACTATAAATATGTCCTAACCTAACCCTACCCCTCCCCCCCCCGGTTCCATCTTCCAAACCGATCCCCTCTTAAAAGAAACCCTAGCAGCCCCTTTGAACTTCTGCAACCATGGCGTCTCACCTCCAAATTCAACCAAAAATCGTCCAAAATTACGCACAAACAACCCCCGTTACTCCCTAACTCCAAACCTATACCCCATCACCACTAAAATCCTTAGAACACCTTTTTGCTTTTAAAACAAAAATCAGAAAAACTTTAAAAGTCAAAATCGAAACTTTTTGAAAGCCGATTTGAGTAGGAATGGACCTTAGCCGTGTGTTCTTAACAAGAACACACGGTTAAGTTCAATTTTTACTTTAAAATCATAACTTTAGAAGATAATCCGAGGTATCTTCCTTTCCCTTCATTTGTTTTAGTTTTGTTTTCCACTTAAGTATTTGTTCGTCATGTTGTTCATCTCATACCCCTTTTCTTAGTTTTTCCGTGTTCGATTTTGTTGTTAAAGTTAAAATTAGTGTCACTGCTTTTGGGCTCGAGTCATCAAGACTCTGTGGCAAAGCCACAAATGGAACAAGTTCTCTGAATTTGAGCCCAAAAGGACTGGGTCAGAAAAATTAATTTACGGCCATGTGTCTTGGACCGGGTCAGTTTGACCCGTTAAGGATTAAAAGGCAGAAAACGGGTCAAGTTTGGTCAGAAACCAGTAGAGGATTCTAGTAAGTCTTTAGCAGCAATTAAACAAAATAAAAAAGAAAATATAAGGTGGCAAAAGTTAGTTTTGGAAAGTTAGAAACAAATTTCTGTTGAGGGGAATCATATAGTCACATGCAAAACAAAATCGGTTAGAAAAAGAGGAGATGGTGGGAGGATTCTTTTAAAACAGAAAACCAAAAAAAAAAAAAAATAATAAAGGGAGGGTCTGTTTTGTTTGTCTATAAGAGGGAGGGGAGTCGTTCATATAGAGGTCAGCGACAGTTTTCGAAAAATAGAGTTTAAAAGAGAACAGATAATTTCTAAGTGTTTGGCTGAATTTGGCATTTTAATTTTTGAAGTAAGGTCGAGTTGCTGGTGTTGTTCGTTTGCTGCTGCTTTGACAAAGTTGTTTAGGTGTTCACTTCGCATAGGTATGTTCCAAAGCCTTCTTGTAATTTCAGTTTTAAAGCATGAATGAATGGATTATTTGATATCTGTTCCAATCTCATATCTTTGAGGCTCTGTTCATTTTGATTAAGCTTGCTCATTCACGTTTGCTCTGCTTGAATGACTACTATATTCCTCGCTTGTTCGAGAATCTGTTCCTTGGTTCTATTTGGTTTGCTCCTTAATGACTGAGCATTAGTTGCTATGACACTGAATAACTATTATCCCATATGTTTTATTCAATTTCTGGTCAGTATTGTTTGTTTTTGAAGTACTAGAAGTTTTTGATTTTCTGTTATTCATGTTGCTGCTCAGCTAAAATAGGATAAGTAGTCAATATGTTGAATTAATAATTTCTTCACGTCCATTCTGATTTTTTTAAAAAGCTTAAAAGAAGGACCAAGAGTAGTTTTCTTAGTTATTCTAATCAGTTAGATCTGAGCAATTTCCAACATTGTAATCAATTAATGGATCTATAGCCAATATGCTCGAATTGACTGAAAATTTGCGATTAATCGTTCTTGCAATTGTATTGGTAAAATGCATGAATGGTTAGAATTTAAACAGGATTGTTTGGAATTAGTGTCATAGTGGCAGTTTCCATTCAGAATGTTGTTTTGTTGGCTATGTGTGTAATTGAGTCTATCTCACTAGAAATCGATTGGCCAGTTTTAAGGTTCACTGTTTTGGAAATAGCACGTTTAATGTAAATCTGGATTGTGGTCAATTTCATTAACAAAATGGCTATGTTCGTAATCGTGTAGATTGGCTTACTTTATGTTTATTATTCTGGCAACAGTGCTCTTACTGTAAAGTTTGATTTGTAGTTTATTTTATTAAGCTGGCTATGCTGAAAAATAGTGCTGTTAATGTAAAAATCAGATTATAGTTGTATTTGTGAATTTAATGGTTATGTTTTTAACTAAGCTACGTTGATTGGCTTATTTTAAGATGGCTATTATAGAAATGGTGCTATTAATGTAAAATTCAGAGTATAGCCACCTTTACGAAATTACCGGCTGTGTTTGTAATTGATCTTGCTTCCGTTTGAATTTGTACACTTTAAGAATCAAGTGGGGGTTGTTTCTGGAAATTAGCCTTCAGTTCAAATTGTTTATTGTATATAGCTAGTGGTTGTATTTGCAAATGAACTCGTGTTGAATGATGCATATTGAGTTTAATCCACTATTCGCTAGAAACTAATTGGGCTGACTGCTAATAGGACTTCTCAATAATGCATAGCAGTAAAAGTTCTTTTAGATTAGTAGGGGTGTGCCATACAATTAACGATGATCGCCAATGGCCATCTTAATTAATTAAATGCAAGACTAGAGTAAGTAAGCCTTAACGCTTCAAACTTTAGTAGCTCGATTCTAGGCACGATTAACTACATTGTGGCTATGGGTATGATTCCCGTGACATAGTAACAATGTCAATTTCGGGGGTGCCTTTTAGGTAACCCGACTTTAACAACTTTAAATAATAAAAGCTTTCGAATTAACCTGAGGCGTGCCATACCAAACAAATTTATAAATATATGGCCCTCATTAATTAAATACTTAGAAAACCGAGGTGCGCCGTTTAGTGAATTTCATGGCCCTCGAAAAACTAAAAATGCGTAGTTTGCTTTAGGCGCGTTATTCCAATAATTTAATTTCCTCAACTCGGGTGCGCATTTATGTGACCCAAATCCAAAATCCCAATGTTAAATTAAAAGGTGTTACAAATGGCAGGTGCATTTATGTGACGTAATTTGTGACATATTTTGATTAGCATTGCAATTCACCGATAATTCTAAAAGCGGAAAAGCAAAATAAAATAAAATGCACTATAGGCTGATAATAGGTATTAAAATCCGATAATAAGCCGATTATGATAATGAAGCGACCGTGCTAGAACCACGAAATCCGAGGATGCCTAACACCTTCCCTCGGGTTAACAGAATTCCATACCTAGCATTTCTGGTTCGCAGACTTTGTTAAGAAAGTCAAAACTTTTCCTCGATTTGGGATAGAACCGGTGACTTGGGACACTAATCTAAATTTCCAAGTGGCGACTCTGAAAATAAACTAAATAATCCCATTTCGAATAATGTCACTTTAATTGGAAAAACTCTGCTATACTCCTCACGGGGTGTACGAAAAGAGGTGTGACAGTATTTCATTAGCATCATATCATATCATATTATATCAATAACTCATAAAGTCATCCAGCACCAGTCACATGGCACAATAAAAGGTTTCCCCAGGCTTTCTCTGAGGAGTTTAAAATTTCTTATCATTGGATGACCCAAGAAAAAGAAAGGAAGCAGTGATCAGAAGTTTATTAAAGTTTTGGCCGGAAGCTGACCAATTTGAATACTTTTGCAACTTGAACTCTTGTCGTGTAGTTTTTCTCTCCGTCCTTCCTCCCTTTTCCTATCGAAGCACTTTAAATTTATAGGAAAATATTATGAGAGTGTTTTTGAAAAAAATCTTATATATGGAAATTTTGCATAAATTAGGAGGAGTAACTGATATGTGGAGGAATGAAAAAAGGAAAATTAAAACAAAGAAAGTGGAAAAGGAAAAAGAAAGTGAAAAATTATTACAAGACAAAGAAATAAAGGGTTTACCCTTGGCTTCAGATAACAATTAAATTTGTACGTGGTTTTAAGGACACGTGATTTGGTTTGATACAAATAAAGGATGAATGAAAATAAAGACTAAATTTAGTAAGTAAATTGAGAAAGAATGCAAACCGCCAATCTAGAATAGCTTCACCTTGATAGAATTCTCTAAGATAGACAAGTATGAAGCAGAATAGATAAAGAAAATAATTAGGGCAGACTGTATTTTTGTATATTGATCGTTGTTTCTGTCATGCCTTTTACAATTATGTTGCCCCTTTATATAGGGAGGGAAATAAGTCTTATACAAGGTAAAAACCTATCTACAAGGTAAAATATCCCTAGAATTAATAACTCCAACGTCTTTGCTGATTTCCGCCGTGATTCCCGCCGAGATATTTACGTATCACGGGATTTCTGGTCCTTCTGTTACGCAAATCTGATGATTTTACCCTAGGGCGTTTTACCCTAATCGACCTCCACGATCTCGTCTCAGACATCTTGGCTTCGAGCTCCGTTCCGATGGCACCCGGTCTCGACCTTCATCCGTCGATGTCTCGGTCTCGGCCTATCGAGCAGTAACTCCAATCGACGCTGGCCGTACGAATTCGAACCG
>MCJB01045848.1:18008-53045 GCA_002018475.1 Nicotiana obtusifolia
AAAGAGAAAATCCTTTGTATGAAGGAAAAATTGTTGAGAAGCATCAAGGAGGTCTAAGGAATTTGTTGGATGAAAAGAAGGAGGTTGTTTCTACTTCTAATGGTAGTTCTTGTTTACCCTAGGCTTCGGATAACAATTAAATTTGTATGTGGTTTTAAGGACACGTGACTTGGCTTGATACAAATAAAGGATGAAACAAAAATAAAGACTAAATTTAGTAAGTAAATTGAGAAAGAATGCAAACCGCCAATCTAGAATAGCTTCACCTTGATAGAATTCTCTAAGATAGACAAATATGAAGCAGAATAGATAAAGAAAACAATTAGAGCAGACTATTTTCTGTGTCCCCTTTTACAAATATGCTACCCCTTTATATAGGGAAGGGAATGAGTCTTATACAAGGTAAAAACCTATCTACAAGGTAAAATATTCCCTAAATTACTGACTTCAACATCTTTACTGATTTTCGCCGTGATTCCCGCCGAGATATTTACGTATCACGGGATTTCTGGTCCTTCTGTTACGCAAATCTGATGATTTTACCCTAGGGCGTTTTACCCTAATCGACCTCCACGATCTCGTCTCAGACATCTTGGCTTCGAGCTCCGTTCCGATGGCACCCGGTCTCGACCTTCATCCGTCGATGTCTCGGTCTCGGCCTATCGAGCAGTAACTCCAATCGACGCTGGCCGTACGAATTCGAACCGGATATTCCCTATGCAAGCGATTGAATTCGACCCCATACAGATAGTCCCCTCATTTTTTGGAGAGTAGTGATGAAAAACGATATGAGCCGTCGCTTTTAAGATTAGGTCAAATAGAGACATACTTTTGGCGTGCGACACAGAATTCGGGGTGACACATCAAAAGAAACAAACGTCATTTTGATAAATGACGGTAGCATGATGACACATGTTGCAAGTATCAAAAACGTCTTTTCATAGACCAACTGAAGACAAACCTCTGCAACGCCTGCAAATGCTAATTAATGCTTCCTCATTTTCATAGACCAACTGAGTTTGTTTACAAGTGATCTTCCCCTTTGTTCTTGTCTTACCCCTGCATCTACTAGCTTCTTCCACTCTTTATTTCCAATGGCAAAGACATCCAAATCTGTCCCCCAGAAACTAAACCCCTCTTCTTCTCAACTCGTTGAAGAACCTAAGCCTGTCATTGTTGAGGAAACTACGACCGAGCCCCCTCTAAAAGCATTCGTACCAGTTGGGTGTTCAATCGATTTCGATTTTAAGGTAGAGAAGGCTTCTTCTGTTCCGGGCCAGGGCGAACCGGTCACCATTTGTTCGATTACGAACAAAACCATCGATAGGGTGAAGGAAGATTGCAACTGGGTTGGTAAGGATGTGGTGGTTCCCGCGCCGGAAGAGGCGATTACCACCCACGTGGAGGGCTACTTGAGTGTTTACACTTATCCTTTCACGTTGGGCCCTTTAGATGCTATCATCGTCGCCTTTTGCAAAAGGTATGATGTAACGCTGGGCCAGATTCACCCCTCCGTTTGGATAATAGTCATTCTCTTCTGCTTTTTTGTGAGCAAGATCGATGGGCACACTTTCACCCTCGATCATCTCTTACAGTTATACAGTCCCCGAATACTCAGAGGGGGATTAATAAAACTTGCTCGCCGGGCAAGAAAGGACCCTTCTCGAGCATCGACGAGGACAGGGATCGAGGTTGAATGAGCCTATTTGTTCGAATAAAGACATCGGACCTGATTCCTGCCGAAGACATGCCGTTCCTTGAGAAGTGGAACATGAACCGTAAGTGCTATACTCCTATTTCAATCTGTCTGGTGTTTTTCCTTTGTTATCTCACTAACCGATTTCTCATGGTGTAGCCGTTTCTCGAACACCGGCTGCGATTATGCACTTGAAAGAATGGTTCAAGAAGGTCGTATCTCAAAGGACCTATTCGGAGCGTGCCTGGCGCGAGATATCGAAGGGCCGGTGGGAGGCCAAAAATCATGGTGAGACCGATAACGTTTGAATTCTACGCCTTATATTATTGATAATGCTTCTGACTTATAACTTACTTCACTCTTCATTTGCAGGTCTATCGAAGGACGTTGAAATGAGGCCAGCGTCCCTGGTAGAGAGATTCCCTACCATCCCCCTGCCTCAGAGCAGGAGAAGGAGAAAAAGAGGAAAGAAGTCCCCAGTTCTTCTGGGCCCGAGAGGAAGAGGCCGAAGAAAAGTATAGCTCATAGAACCAAAATCTCGGACTTAGCTTATCGATTGGACGACGAGTCCGAGGAAGACGAAGACCTCGAACTTTTGGGCAGTGAGCCATCTCGGGCAGTTCCCGAGCAGTGGGCCGATGAAACTCATCTTCATCGATTAGAGGGCCACGAGATGAGAGCGAGAACTAGGGCTTCTGCCGATGCGGGAGAGGCGACGCAGGGAATCTCGGGCCCCCCAGAAACAATGGACTCCCCTTCTTTCTCGGAGTCAACTTTTAACGAAGCCCGAGACGGAAAAGCACATTCCCCAAGCAAAGGCCCTATACAAGAAGGACCTTTTCAAGGTTTCTTCGATAGCGTGCCATCGGCGGATAATTTTGGGCTCGAAGTGCCGAGGAAGAGTCCCTCCACCGGAACGAGCAAGGAATCTTTCTGTCCAAAGCTGGTCGATAGATTTCCTGCTCCGAGTTCAGACCCTGATCGAAAACGAATAATAAGGTTTGCCATTCCCGAAGATGCTAGGGCTCTTTCTAGGCCTGTGGGGATGGCTAGTTATCTTCGGTGTTTGGTAACTAAAGAAGATCAGGCCGCAATGAACGAGGTGGATGTAGCTTGCTTGTTCAATGAGGCTCAACAAGCATCAAATAAGGTAAACTTCCGATAAGCCTTGTCTGGTGTTCGCCATTTTACATCTCAAACTTTGACTAACTGTCATATTTTCTCTTGTACTTGTAGGCCTCGGTGCTTCATCATGAGGCTTTTCTTCGACAAAGGGAAGAAATGGTGCGTCGAGAGCGGCTCGAAGGGGAGATGTCGACCCTTCGAGCCGAACTAGATTTTGTGCGTAAAGAAAATTCTAGCATAATTGATTAGATGGGGCAACAACTCGATCGAATAAACCGGTTCCGATCTGAGGCGAGTGAGGCCAAAGCAGAAATCAATGAAATGAGAACCAGGATCGATCTGCTGACTTCGAAAAAAGAGGCCCTCCAAGCTCAAATGGTTTCTTTGGAAAATCAACTATTGGAGGCAAAAGAGAAAATCGAGGCTCTGACTAAGAGCACCGATATGCTTCAATCCCAAGTCGAGACGCTCACTTCGGATTATCAAATTTTGGTCAATGAGCTGCAATCGGCAAAATCGGAGGTTGCTGCATCCAAGGCTGAGGCCGATGAGTTAGTAGCCCAATACAGGGCTGATGCCGAGGCCGCTCAGGAACAATCGAAAGATTTTGGTCGAATATACCAAGTGCCAAACCCGCCTATCTGTCTCGGGGCTTCGATCTATCAACCGAGATTGATGATGCTAGAAAGATCAAAGCCGAAGCCAGAAAACAGGCCTTCCCAGAAGAAGAAGAAGAAGAAGACTTCGAGAATTTTGAATAAAACGCCTCTTTTGTATAAGAATATTATTTTTTAATGAAGTCCCCATTTTTGTAACATACTTTGTTCATATAAATATATAAAGATCTTCCTTTCTTTCCAATCCTTGCTGACTTATTTTGATTCTCCGTACTAGAACCGAGGGTTCAACTTGTTAAATTTTCTGTTCTTCAGGCTTAGTTTAGACTTAGCCAATTTCAAGATATTCCTTAGCAGAATTTCCCTTTCTTCGATCGATTTGGTAAGGCCTTAGCCTTGAAAAGGTTCGGGATTTGCCTCAATAGGTCTTACTCCCCTTCGAGTTTCATTAACTCGATTCGGCCTTGGCCTTTTAAGAAATCAGGGTTCGCCTTAACAGGTCTTACTCCCCCTCGAGTTTCATTAACTCGATTCGGCCTTAGCCTTTTAAGAAATCAGGGTTCGCCTTAACAGGTCTTACTCCCCTTCGCCTGATTTTTGTATGAAACTTTGAGCAATGCTAGTTTTTTTATCGAACAACGAAAATCAAAATGGCTCTTGGGTTCGGAGACAAGATATCGGTGCAAAAGAACTTTTATTAGCATTCAAGTGCTTGTACAATTTGCTTAGGGGATAGATCAATCTATTTGGGCACGGTTCTTTTGACTGTTTGACCCTTACATCGATTCCTAATGATCCATAGGAAGTTCCCCCGAATTGAAGTAGCTAAGCACTCTTCTGATATTTAAGGTCGATCGAAGTTTAGCACTGAACATTGTTGCCTTCGATATGCGACCGATCTAAGCACGTTTTCTGGTTGCCATATTAAAAACTTTACCGTAAAACCCAATTTGGGACAAAATCGGTCGAAGGGAAAAAGAGTGCAACGCATGCTTTCAGTCCTAACGTCCTGTGCTTTTCGAATCGAGGTTACTTCACTTGATACCTGCAGGTGTTAGTAACATAAAACAAACAAACGAAGAACGAAAGATCATACCTCAACAATAGTATCATTTCAAGTGGTTTATGTTCCAATTGTTCGGCAGCTGTTTGCTGTCCATTTTTCCAAGCTTGTATGATCCCTTTCCGGTGATCTTTAAGATGGATTAAGGCCCTTCCCAGTTCAGCCCTAACTTCCCTTTGTTTTGGTCTCGAGTATCGGGTGTGATTTTTCTGAGCACTAGGTCTTCGATGTTGAAGTGTCGAAGGTGGGCTCTCCGGTTGTAGTACCTTTCAATCTTTTGCTTTTGGGCGCTTAATCGAGCAAGGGCTGCTTCCCTTCTTTCATCCAATAATTCCAAATTGGTATTCATAGCTTCGCGATTCGATTCTTTGGTTGCGTAGCGGAACCTGATACTCGGTTGACCTACTTCGACTGGTATCAACGCTTCGGCACCGTACACTAGGGAGAAAGGAGTGGCCCCGGTGCTGGTTTTCTCGGTTGTGCAATATGCCTATAGAACTTCAGGAAATATTTCTTTCCATTTCCCCTTCGCGTCGGTTAACCTCTTCTTGAGGTTTCGAATTATGGATTTGTTGGTCGATTCAGCTTGTCCGTTGCCGCTGGGGTGATAGGGCATCGATAGGATCCTTTTGATCTTGTTATCTTCGAAGAACTTCGTCACTTTGCTGCCGATGAATTGCTTTCCATTATCGCACACGATCTCTGATGGCATCCCAAATCGACATACGATGTGATCCCAGATGAAGTCGATCACTTGCTTTTCCCTAACCTTCTCGTATGCCTGCGCTTCAACCCATTTGGAGAAGTAGTCAGTCATAAAAAGAATGAATTGAGCCTTACCTGGCGTGTAGGGGAGAGGGCCGACGATGTCCATTCCCCATTTCATGAATGGCCGCGACGACAAGACCGAATGCAGCGTCTCCCTGGGATGGTGGATCATCGGTGCGTGCCTTTGGCACTCGTTACACTTGCGAACGAACTTCTTTGCATCTTTTTCCATACCGATCCAATAATAGCCGGCTCGAATTATTTTACGAACCAAGGATTCGACGCCGGAATGATTCCCGCATGTGCCTTCGTGTATTTCCCTTAAAATATACTTGGTGTCACCCGGTCCCAGACATATCGCGAGGGGGCCACCGAATGTCCTTCTAAATAGGGTTCCGTCATCGGATAAACAGAACCGAGTTGCCTTCGTTCGCAGTGTTCTCGATTCTTTTGGGTTCTAGGGGAGCTTACCGGAGCCGAGATACTATATATACTTATTCCTCCAATCCCAGGTCAAACTTGTTGAATTGATTTCGGCATGGCCTTCCTCCACCACCGACCTCAAAAGTTGTACGACCTTCTCGGACTCAATCTCATCATCTTCGACCGATGATCCCAAATTGGTGAGGGCATCAGCCTCACTGTTTTGCTCTCGAGGTATGTGTTGCAAGGTCCATTCTTTAAACCTGTGCAGCATGATTTGAAGCTTGTCCAAATACCTCTGCAATCTCCCTTCTCTAACTTCAAAAGTCCTGTTAGCTTGATTGACTACAAGGAGGGAATCGCACTTGGCTTCGATTATCTCCGCTCCCAGGCTTTTGGGCAGTTCTAAACTTGCAATCATAGCTTCATACTCCACTTCGTTGTTAGTTAATTTTACAGTCTTGATAGACTGTCGAATTGTATTCCCAATCGGGGGCTTTAGTACGATACCAAGCCCCGATCCCTTCGCGTTCGAGGCGCCGTCTGTGAACAAGGTCCACACTCCCGAGGGAGTCCCCGATTCGGTCACTAATTCTCTTTTGACCTTGGGTATTAGCGACGGTGCAAAATCAACGACGAAATCCACCAACACTTGAGACTTAATCACAGTTCAGGGTCGGTACTCGATATCGTACCCGCTCACTTCGATAGCCCACTTGGCCAATCGGCCAGATAGCTTGGGCTTGTGCATTATGTTTCTCAATGGGTAGGTCGTGACGACGCATATGGGATGACATTGGAAGTAGGGTTTTAGTTTCCTAGAGGCACTCAATAAAGCGAGTGCTAATTTTTCTAGGTGAGGGTATCTAGTTTCGGCCTCGCCTGATGTTCTACTAACGTAATAAAAAGGAAACTGCGTACCTTGTTCTTCTCGAACCAGGACCCCACTTACTGCTACTTCCGAGACGGCAAGGTAGAGGTACAGTCGCTCCCCTGTTTTTGGTGTATGCAGCAAAGGTGAGCTAGACAGGTATCTCTTAAGTTCTTCTAACGCGCGCTGACACTCCGGAATCCACGAGAAATTGTTCTTCTTTTTCAACAGGTTGAAAAATCGCTGACTCCTATCAGATGATCTCGAGATAAATCGGCCCAGAGCGGCTACCCTGCTTGTCAGCTTTTGTACGGCCATTACATTGTCTACGATTTTAATGTCTTTGATGGCCTTGATTGTTCGGGGTTGATTTCTATTCCTCGATTCGAGACCATGAAATCGAGGAATTTTCCTGAGCCCACACCAAATGCGCATTTCTCCGGGTTCAACTTCATGTTATACCGTCTCAGCACATTGAACGTCTCCTGCAAATGGCTCAAATGGTCCTCTGCTCGCAGGGAATTAACTAACATATCATCAATATAAACCTCCATTGTTTTTCCTAATTGTTTTTCGAACATTTGGTTTACTAGGCGTTGGTAAGTGGCCCCCGCATTCTTTAACCTGAATGGCGTCACATTATAACAGTATGTACCATACTTAGTGATGAAGGATGTCTTTTCCTGATCATCCTGGTCCATTCGTATTTGATTATAGCCAGAGCAAGCATCGAGAAAGCTAAGGGTTTCATGACCAGCAGTAGCAACGAAAGAATCTTCGTTAGCTATAAGAAATTGTATAAGTTTTGTCCTGAGCTCGGAACTTAGGCCTGAGCCCAGGTATACCTTTCGATCCGGTGAGTCTTCTCGGAGTGAAACTTGTTCGAGCTCCTCGATTATTGATTTGGTTGAATCGGACTCATCGGGACCGACGAATGATCTGGGTATTCCGTAGTTGTCATCTTCGAGATGCTCCTGTTCACCTTCGTTTGTTGAAGGTGCTGCCTGTGATTGCTATTTGACCCTTTGCGGAGGAGCTGCTGGTACCGGTATTGCTTCCTCTACTGCGAATATCTCTTTCGCAGCCGGTTCTTCCCCGAAAATTGTTACAATCCCATCAGTCGATGGGAACTTTAACACTTGGTGTAGTGTTGAGGGTACCGCTCTCATATCGTGAATCCACGGTCTCCCGAGCAAGGCATTGTACCTCATGTCTCCGTCAATCACGCAGAATTTTGTTTCTCGAATGGTACCGGCTGTGTTTATTGGTGCTATTATTTTTCCTTTGGTCGTTTCGCATGCCATGTTGAATCCATTCAGAACCCGAACTACAGGGACAATTCGGTCTGTCAGCCCAAGTTGTTCGATAACCCATGATCGGATTATGTTGGCCGAACTACCGGGATCGACCAGTACGCGCTTTACCTTCGTCTTGTGTACAAGCACCGATATTACTAACGCGTCGTTGTGAGGTTGCATGATTCCTTCTACATCTTCTTTGCTGAAATGCAAGATTCCCTCCATCGCATAATCCCGAGTGCACTTTTCCCGGGTGATGTATATCTTAGTGCGCTTTAATACCGGACCTTGGGGCACATCTTCTTCGCCGATGACCATATTAATTGTGTGCTGTGGCTCCTCCTGGTTCAGTTGCTTATTCCTGTTCCCATAATGGTTTTTGGATCAGTCTCTCAAAAACTCTCGAAGATGCCCATTTTCGAGCAACCGTGCCACCTCCTCTCTTAACTGTCGACAGTCTTCTGTCCTGTGCCCGTGTGTACCATGATATTTGCACATCAAACTGGGGTCTCTTTTGGCAGGGTCCGATTGCAGCTGTCGAGGCCACTTAGTGTCCATAATACGACCGATGGCCGACACGAGAGTAGCCGAATCGATGTTGAAGTTGTACTCCGATAGCCGCGGTGCTTCTCGATGACCGGTGGTTCTCTCGAAGTTGTTTCTCATCATGGGTCCTCGGTTGTTCCGATTATGATCGTTCCTTCTTTCTTGTCTCGGGGAGCCCTGCCTTGCTGTAATGACTTTTCTGTCCCCAGGATATGGTCGATGCCTATCTCTGCTCGATCTCGATTCTCGATAAATATCCCTTCGAACCTTATCATGAGTTCTGATGGGGTAAATAGATCCCGAAGGGGCTCCAAGTTGGTCATCCTCGACTCTGATCTTTGATTGGTATCGGTTGTGTATATCCGCCCATGTGGCGGCCGGATATTCAATCAAGTTCTATTTAAGCTGCTGCGAAGCCGTTGAACTTCGAGCGTTGAGTCCTTGAGTGAAGGCTTGCACGGCCCAATCGTCAGTGACCGGTGGCAGGTCCATCCGTTCCATCTGAAAACGAGATACAAATTCCTTGAGCATCTCGTTATCCTTTTGTCTAACTTTGAACATGTCTGATTTCTGCGTCTCCACTTTGATGGCGCCCGCATGTGCTTTTACGAAGGTATCCGCAAGCATAGCAAAAGAATCGATGGAATCGGGGACAAGTTGTGATACCAAGTCATTGCCCCCTTCGACTAGGTTTCTCCGAATTTATTCAAGAGAACGAACTCGATCTCATCGTCTTCTAAATCGTTTCCCTTTATGGCGCACGTGTACGCTGTCACATGCTCGTTTAGATCAGATGTCCCGTTGTATTTGCGAATTTCCGGCATGCGAAATTTCTTCGGTATGGGTTTTGGAGCGGCGCTTGACGGGAAAGGTTTCTACACAAATTTCTTGGAATCTAAGCCTTTCAATATCGGGGGTGCCCCCGGGATTTGATCTACCCTCGAATTACATGTCTCCACCTTTTTGTCGTTCGCCTCGATCTTCTTTTCGCCAGACTCAACTCGTCTAGTTAGTTCCTCGAGCATCTTCATGATCCCGGAATTCGCCCCCGATCCGCCTTCGCTCGGTTCTCCTGCGATTGGTTCATTTTCAGGGATGGTTCCCCGAGAAGGGCCGGCCTAAACCTTATTCGAAATTTGGCTCCGATTTTGCAGTTGAGCAATGGCCGCTTGCTGGGGTTGTAACATGTTGAAGATCATTCTGAGGTTAATCCCGTCCCCTTCGTCGTTTTGAGTTGTTGATCGGTGTTCTCTACGAACTCTGTTTGATGGGCCAGTAGTTCGATCCACATCGACTGCCATTTGTGAATTAGCATCGACTGGAACTTCATCACCGGGCACTACGCTATTGTTTTTGCCCTGGAGGTCAAACTCGCCATCGACGTACAGAGGCACAGATTGTGAATGCGACATGGTTTTATTGTAACCTGAAATAAAAAATACTCCACAGAACAAGTGTAAAATAATATGTGTGACAGAAAGTTGTATCAAACGCTCACTATTATCCTCAGCCCCACGGTGGGCGCCAAACTGTTTACCCTTGGCTTCGGATAACAATTAAATTTGTACGTGGTTTTAAGGACACGTGATTTGGTTTGATACAAATAAAGGATGAATGAAATAAAGACTAAATTCAGTAAGTAAATTGAGAAAGAATGCAAACCGCCAATCTAGAATAGCTTCACCTTGATAGAATTCTCTAAGATAGACAAGTATGAAGCAGAATAGATAAAGAAAACAATTAGGGCAGACTGTATTTTTGTATATTGATCGTTGTTTCTGTCATGCCTTTTACAATTATGTTTCCCCTTTATATAGGGAGGGAAATAAGTCTTATACAAGGTAAAAACCTATCTACAAGGTAAAATATCCCTAGAATTAATAACTCCAACGTCTTTGCTGATTCCCGCCGTGATTCCCGCCGAGATATTTACGTATCACGGGATTTCCGGTCCTTCTGTTACGCAAATATGATGATTTTACCCTAATCGACCTAAACGATCTCGTCTCGGACATCTTGGCTTCGAGCTCCATTCCGATGGCACCCGGTCTCGACCTTCATTCTTCGGTGTCTCGATCTCGGCCTATTGAGCAGTAACTCCAATCGACGCTGGCCGTACGAATTCGAACCCGATATTTCCTATGCAAGCTATCAAATTCGACCCTATAGAGAAAGAAAGAAAGAAAGAAAGAAAGAAAGAAAGAAAAGGAAATGAAAACAAACAATGTGGAAAAGGTAAAAGAGAGCGAAAAATTACAAGACAAAGAAAGAAAACGGAAAGGAAGGAAATGAAAACAAACAATGTGGAAGAGGAAAAAGAAAGGAAAGATTCGATATACATGTGAATGTTATTTTCTTCTTCTATCCTCTCTCCCTGTTTCAATGAAGTACTTCAAAATTAAAGGAGAAATGATAAGCGTGCTATAGCAAAAAAATAATTTTAAAGGATTTTGCATAAAATTACGAGGAAATTAAATACAAAATATAGGTATAGTGTGGGGAGTAACCGTGGTGGGGAAAAAATAAAAACAAAATGGAAAAGAAAAATTATAAGAAAAAGGAAAGAAAAGATTCATATAAAGATTCGACCAAAAATTAATTTGCGGCCAAAATGAGGGCTTTGAGTTACTCGAAATTCTCTATCTTTAACTACTTTTTCTTTTATCAAATTTTTTTAAAATAGCACAGAGCACGAAAAAGAAAATGTTATATAAAAAAAAAATAAAAAAATATATTTTACTTTTAATTAAACACCTTTTAACTTTTCACTGATAATAGAATAGTTGTACTGTCTTTCAGATGTTCTACAAATAATGTACAATCTTAAAAAATCTTTGTGTTACTGTATAAAAGTGTAAGAGAAGAGTTTCTATGTCAAAAATTACTAATTTGATAAATTTTCTTTTTCTCATGAAAGATCATTGTTCTTTTAATTTGGTCTACTTGCTCAGCATATGAAATATAAGGTATGTATAATTTTCTTTGATATTGGTTGAGTGTCTTCGTCTTTTCTGAATTTCTTTTGAAAATATATTCAAGTTAAATAGTTGTGTTTGAGTTATTATTATGATTTAGAGAGTACAAAACTATTGATGTCCCCTCTGATGTATGATTCTTTAAGTTCTTTTTAGCTTCTTGCTTCTTATTAATATTTTACACTTCCTCTACGAATTAGCTATCCAACCATGTGGATCATAGTTAAGAAAATGTTCACAATAAAAATCCAATAAACTCGCTAAAGCAGAAAGCAAATGTGAAAAAAAGTTTGAAGAGAAACCTAAGGTTTTAAAGCTACGAAACGAACATGAAAGATGCAAAAATTATAACATGAAATTTTTTGCATTGCTACCTAAATAATCGAAACACTCTTGCACAGAACACACATGGAATACATGTATTCAAAAGCTAATACTATATTATAAGCATGAGACCCTTAAAAACTATGATTCGCCTTTTTTACCCTTTAAAAAGAGAATTTGCACTAATCAAATCCGCCTCTTTCATGTCGCTTACATTCTCCTCTCTCCAGTCGTCTTCTCCATTAATCTACGATAGAATAGCTATTCAATTCGCATATCCACCAAAACCAAGATGAGATTGACATTAAAGAAATAAGGTTGTCGGTTGCCATAACTGTCTAGCTAAGAACATAACAGAAGTGGATTTGAGTATGCATAAGGACAAACGTGGATTCATCTCTAAAATGCATAATTGTAACGATTCAATAGGTCGTTTTAAGTTTTAGATTTTTGTTTCAGGATTTGAGGCATTAAATAGTGTTCCTACCTAAACTCCCACCTAATCATAATAACGCTTAATCATAATATGCTAGGTAAGCCAAACAATAAATAAAATAGCAATAATCCATACAACTATCCCGAGAACTGATAGTACAAATCACGAGCTACTAAGATTTAGATTTACAATGTTGGTATAAAGAAAATACAACATCTGTTTGAATATACATAAACAAAAATACAAATCCTAAACTACCATGAACAAGGGGTATCTTAATAAATATCTTGACTAACCTCAGTGAAGTAGTGAGTAGGTTTTTAAGTCAAAAGATACTCACTTTACTTAACCTGCAACTCAATAGCATATACATGTAAATGGCAACAGTACCAAAATCGAAGTGTAAAGTACATGCAAGGCCATCGATGCACATAGAGAACATATGCACAAGCATTGTAAACCAACTACAACGCAGCATATAGAGGAGATATGCATTTGAATATCAAATAAGCTGTCAACAATTGGATATAGAGAATATATGCATGAATAAACAAGTCAAGTCACACGGATTAATATCTAGAGAAAATATGTACCGCCGATTCATTTCATCAAGCAAAACAACATATAGAAAAGATATGCATAAAATGCATGCCGGAGCTAGCATATAGAGAAGATATGCAGTAAAAATCATGTATAAACCCAAGGAGTTTGCAAATACAGAAGAGATGCAAAGTCTAACCACTGACTAGTTTTCCATAATCCACGTCAACTAGAAACCTGTCGGTTTCTCACAACTTGCGTGTACGCCATCAAGAGAGAAACATGAGAGGGCGAACCTAGGGGGATGGATTCTTATTCACACGCTGCCTGGACAACTCACGTTCCATAATCACAAGGACAACTCACGTTCCATAATCACAAGGACAACTCACGTGCCACAATAATATCAATCGCACAGACAACTCCCGTGCCATAATCATAACAACTGCACAAATAGTTCACGTTCCATAATCATAACAATCGTACGGAAAACTCACGCGTCGTCACTCTAGTCCATCAATCAGAAAGCATATTCAAGAATATATATATATATATATATCAAATCATATACTCATGGACTGAGAAAAATAGCATGCCAAGATATATGCATGTACGACTACAACTCAAATTAGGCAGGTAAACCATACAATAACGAGTATCATGATCAAACAGGAAATCAACACCTACACATGATCTCCAGCATGGTACAAAAGGTTAATGTACGTGTGATTACATCTAATCAAGTGTAATAACGATCTCAAGAATAGTGCATCATGCTCAAAGGAAGGTATCATTAACCTCAACATCTAACTCTAGCATGGCTCATAGTGTTCACGTAGTCAATTCAATTGAGTAAACCATAGAACAAGCAGATCACATAATCAAACAAGGCATAATGTAATCTAGTATCTACCCCCAACATGAATAAGCATGACACATGCATATATGTCGTCACTTCGCATATACATCACCCCCCATGTAGCAAACAATACCATTTATTAGGAAAAATTTCCCTCAAACCAAAGCTAGGCAAGATACTTACTTCATCTGGCTCCGTCCAAAGCTCCAAAATCGTTTTTCCTTGAGAAATCACCTCTAACCGGCTTTGCCAAACATCAACCAAAGAAGTCAACCAATACAGTAGGAAGTAATCCCAATCAGTAAAGCTTCGCTCTTTGAAGAATTCCCAAGAAGTCAACCAAAGCCAACCTAGGCCCACGTTCCTGAAATTCAAAGCCAAAATTTGATGATCCATAACCTGCCGAGATCAAATACATAATTAGTTTTCAAAATCGGGTCCAAATCGGTCGTCAAATCCTCAAAATACACTCTCTTAAAGTGTAGTTAAAAACCAAAAAATCCACTTTAAAATTTCATTTTTTTGGTGTAGAAATCCATGTTGATTCTTGAAATATAATCACAAATAGGTAAAAATCACTTACCCTCTTGCCTTGTATGAAAATCTCCATGAACAATTAGCAGGACCCAAAATTTCACCTTGAGGATCGTGATGGTACCTAGTCTCTACAACTAGGTAAGCCAATTACTTATCAATTTTTAAAGCACTAAAGACATGATATACTGAAGGATACAAGCCAACATGGCGATAATCACAATATCCCAGAAATAGGTAGTACAGAGTCACGAACTCTAACTGAATACATTGAAATAACTCAAATACAATATTGTTCGGATAGAGAATTGACATTACAAACGTAAGGAAAGGACTACAAGGGACTGCGACGATCAAAACAGCTCTACCTTGAATCCTTACGATCAGAGAACTCTCACTATTTGGATCTGCTATCTCCAACACTTGGATCTGCAGAAAAATGTTATAAAGTGTAGTATGAGTACACCAAGATTGGTACCCAGTAAGTATCAAGACTAACCTCGGTGGAGTAGTGACGAAATTCAAGTCAAGACACTCACTAGTCAAATAACTTGTGCAATAATATCAAAAACTAGCAAAAAGAAATAATACACAGAAGGAAATAATTTTAGTCTCATCAAACTAAGCGATAACCATTTAGAACAAGTAAAGGTTCCATTTCGATGACAAGTCATCAAATAGAATCACACACACGGCACCTCGTGCCCACATTATCAATCATCCTCGTACGGCAAGGACCTCGTGCCACAATATAAGTCTTCACTCGCACGATAAAGACCTCGTGCCACAATATAAGTCACACTTGCACGGCAAAGACCTCTTGCCACAACATATACCACAACCGTATGACAAAGACCTCATGCCACAATATAAGTCTCACTCGCACGGCAAAGATCTCGTGCCACCACATATATTGTACTCGTGTCAGTTACCAATAACACGTTCAAGAGAAATGTATCAAGAATCAAATAAAGTAATGGATGATAACAACTCCTTTTTATTTCAATCCGTTATATTAGCATTAACTCAACAGAATATGAGATAATAATTTCACGTTGGTAAATTCACCTTGGAAGCCAAATCATCAAGTAATATCAGAGGCACACAGTAGCACATTGGGAACAACACAAGAAATCACGTAATATACATGACACACACAAGGAAGTCATACGCACAAGAAAGAATACCCCTTTTTCATCAACAACACGCCCCTGGGAAATCACATATCATCCCCATATAGCCACCCTTATCTCACAACATGGGAAACAATAAAGTAAATGCCCGCCTTGTCTCGCCACACGCGTTTTAGTAATCATCCCTCCTTGTCTAGCAACATGCGCAAACCTGATATATATATAGCCCCCTTGTCAAGCCGCATGTGAAATATCAACAATAACTATAGCGCGACAGAAACCTCGTGCAAACACCCGAACAATCCGCCCAAAAGTCCACATATGCCAAAATCATGACAACATAACTTGCCAATAATTGTCATCAAGATATAAACTCACAATCTGCCAATGAAGTGCACAAGGACAAATCAATAATGAATTGTGGATGAGTATTCAACAAATAAGCATGAAAGCTAACTCAAATTTTTAGCAAGAATCTCACAAACGTCCAACTTAGCCAAATAAGAAATTAAAATCCTAAAACATGATCTTTATCTTGGATTATAAACTCAAGTAAACACCAAAGTGAAATCACATAAAACAAAGACTTACCAATCACGACAAAGCGATAAAAGTAATCTCGAGTCAAATCCGGTCATAACTAACACATACGCCCGTGTACTGTCACGACCTAGAATCCCAATATTCGGTCTGTGATGGCGCCTAACATCTACTTGCTAGGCAAGCCGACGTTAGATAATGAATTAATCAGTTTTAAAAATTATAACAAGGTGATGATAATTAACAATTGATTAACTCAGAAATGAACACTGTATTAACATAAATAACGCGATACTAAACTACTCCCAGAAATCCAGAGTTACAAACATGAGCATCTAGAATGCTACAAACATGGTCTGAAGCAAAACATAATACTGTCTGAAACTAGAATAATAGTAAAACATGATAGAAGGGGACTTTAGGGACTGCGAACGCCAGCAGCTCTACCTCAAGTCTCTTGTAACTGTCAAATCCGAGCAGCCTCCGCTACGTGTCGCTAGGACCAACACCAGTAATTGTGCAAGAAGTACAGAAATGTAGCATGAGTACAACTGACCCCATGTACTCTGTAAGTGCCAAGCCTAACCTCGACAAAGTAGTGGCGAGGATATGACAAGTCACTCACAAATATCATGTATGAAATAGTAATAACAGAAAACATGAATATAAATAAAGCAGTAAACTCATATTAACGGACCCGAAGGTCAACTAACAGAGAGCCCAAGAATAACATAATCTCAATTCTTATATCATAACACCGAGAATAACTCTACGCCACAAACAACTACAACAGATCAAATCCGTTCCCGATCCCAAGTTTCAACATAATATCTTTCTCAACGTACAACTCAGGTCCAATATCACATCATATAATTTCCTGTTCCATTGCGGCGTGCAACCCAATCTCCCAATATCAATTCCTTTCAATACCGTTGCAGCGCGCAACCCGATTTTCCAATATCAAATTATTAACATAAATAACTCAACACTACTATTTATGAAATATCAACACAAAAGAGAATGAAACGTACGGAACATTAAAGAACTACCAATACAAACGGAGAATATCCAATACCTGGTAATCTCAAACCTTATCGATTCATCAGTACAAGATAGGTAAATGACTTACGTAACCGAAATAACATAGTAAAGTGCATCGAGTAATATAAGGACAATAAAAGCAGGAAAAAACATGTGACAATAAGAATATACAATTAAGGCAAGTAGGAAGATGTAGCAGGTAAGCAGCTATTGAGTGAGAAATGAACAAATCAAAGAAAGTAACAATTAAATAAAAATTAACAAGTAAGACATAGGTGTCAAGTAAGAATATGTAACAATTAAAGCATATAACAAGAGACAACATGGAATAAAGACATGAAAATAAATAGCCCAATCCCGCATGCTAAATCCCTTGACGGCGCATATATACTCGTCACCTCGCATATACGCTCTTTCCCCACATAATTCACATAACAAATAGTTCATCAAGTCCTAATTCCCTCAAGTCAACGTTAGACACAACACTTACCTCTTTCCGCAACCCAATCAACGCTCAACCACAACTTTTCCTTTAGAATTAGCCTCCAAACCAATCAAATCTAATCAAATATAGTTAAAATAATTCAAAATAAGCTTTAGAAACTACCCGCGAGTGAAAAATATTATATCTTTAATGAAATCAGAGAAAGTCAACAAAAGTCAATTTTAGGCGCGCTTGGCCAAAACCCGAGATTCGAACCAAAACATGATTACCAATTCACCCCAAGCCTGATTATGTGATTTGTTTCAAAATACGACCTTAATTTGAGGTCTAAATCTCAATTTTCTTAAATCCCTAATTTTACCAAAACCCCCTAATTTCTACCCTGAAATTCATAGAATAAAGATTAAAATCAATGGGGGATTATGGAAATACATCAAAACTAGTTAAAAATCACTAACCAATGAAGTGGGATAAAAAAAATCTTCAAAATAGTCTCTATTCCGAGCTCTTGCTTTCAAAAATGGAGAAAAATGGTCAAATCCCGGGTTTCAGCACTTTAAATATCTGGACGTCAGGTGTTCTTCGCATTCGCGCAGCACCTGACGCATTTGCGATGAGCACTGGCCAATTGGTCTTCGCGTTCACGAAGTCTTATTCCCAATCTTGCCTTCACGTTCGCGTCCCTAGGTCTGTGTTCGCGATAAAGAGCCACCTGCCTTTACCCCAAATCCCTCAAAGCTTCGTGTTCGCGAGATGCTTGTCGCGTTCGCGAAGGGTGAGCCCCCCATTGCTTGGCGTTCACGACCGGCCCTCGTGTTTGTGAAGAACAACCAGCCCCCAGCCCAAGTTTCCCCTTCGTGATCGCGAGAGAAGCTTTGCGATTGCAAAGAACGAGACGCCAGACACCAGAAACAACAGTTCTACAAGTTCAAAATGATCTGAAACCTATCAGAAACTCACCCAAGCCCCTCGGGTTCCAAGCCGAACATGCACACAAGTGTGATAATATTATACGAACTTGCTCGCGATCAAAACACCAAAATAACATCCGGAACCACGATTGGACATCAAAACACATGAAATTCTAATGGAAACTCAAAGAGTAGCTAGAAACACAGCCAAGCGTCTAATTCCTATCAAACCAACTCGGAACTACACCATATTTTGCAGACAAGTTTCAAAACTAGTCAAATCATCCTAGGGACCTCCGAATTCAATTTCGGGAAAATGCCAAGTCCAAAATCACAATACGAACCTACCAGAATTGTCAAAACAGCGATCCGAGGTTGTTTACCCAAAGATGTTGATCGTAGCGTAGTCAACTCAAACTATTTTTAAATCCAAAAATCATATTTTCTTCAAATAAAAACATTCCAGAAAACAACACGTACTATCACACAAATCAAGAAACATCAAATGAATATAATAGAGATCTCAAATCACAGAAATAAAGACTAGTACTCAGAACGGCCTATCGGGTTGTCACATTTTTCACCTCTAAAAAAAATGTTCGTCCTCGAACTAACATAGAAAAGTACATGGATTGGTAAAAAGGTGTGGGTATCTACTCCATATATCGGAATCAGACTCTTAGGTAGCTGCCTCAATTGGCTGACCTCTCCATTGCACTTTCATAGAAGGAAAACTCTTTGATCTCAACTTCTGAACCTGCCGGGCTAGAATGGCCACCAGCTCTTCCTCACAGGTCAAATCCTTATCCAATTGGACTAAGCTAAAATCTAATACATGTGACAGATCACCATTATAATTCCTGAGCATGGAAACATGGAACACCAGGTGAACTCCCGATTAGCTGGGTGGCAAAGCTAGTCTGTAGGCCACCTCACCAACTCTCTCAAGGATCTCAAAAGGACCAATATACCTAGGGCTCAACTTTCCCTTCTTCCCGAACCTCGTCACACTCTTCATGGGTGAAACTCTATGCAAAAACCTCTCTCCTATCATAAATGCTACATCACGAGTCCTCCGATTAGTATAACTCTTCAGCCTAGACTGTATTGTACGAAGCCAACCTTGAATCAACTTGACTTTCTCCAAGGCATCCCGAACCAAATTAGTGCCCAACAATCTAGCCTCTCTGGGCTCAAACCAACCAATCGATGAACGATATCACCTCCCATATAATGCCTCATACAGCACCATCTGAATACTTGACTGGTAACTGTTATTGTAGGCAAACTCTCCAAGAAGTAAGAACTGGTCCCATGAACCTTTGAAGTCTATAACACAAGCACGTAACATGTCCTCCAAGATCTGAATAGTGCGCTCGGACTGTCTGTCTGTCTGATGATGAAATGCTATGCTCATCTCAACTAACGTGCCCAACTCACACTGCACGTCTGTCCAAAAATGTGATGTGAATTGCATGCCTCAGTCAAAAATGATGAAAATGGGCACGCCCTGTAGACGGATAATATCATGAATGTAAATTTGAGCCAACCTCTCTGAAGAATAGGAAGTCTCCACCGGAATGAAGTATGCGAACTTAGTCAACCGGTCCACAAGAACCCAGACTGCATCATATTTCTTCAAGGTCTGTGGCAAGCCTACCACAAAATCCATAGTGATGCGCTCCCACTTCCACTATGGTATCTCTAATCTCTGGGTCAATCCACCCGGTTTTTGAGGTTCATACTTCATCCGTTGACAATTCAAACACCATGATACATAAGCAACGATGTCTTTCTTCATTCTTCGCCACCAATAGTGATGTTTCAAGTTACGGTACATCTTCGTGACACCTGGGTGAATGGAATAGTGCGAACTGTGTGCCTCCTCAAGGATTATCTCTTTCAACCCATCAACACTTGGAACACAAATCCGTCCTTGATGTCGCATAACACCATCATCACCGATCACAACCTCCTTAGCACCATGCCGCTGCACCGTATCCTTCAACACCAACAAGTGAGGATCATTAAACTCGCGATCCTTGATACGCTCCAATAACGAAGATTGTGCCACAACACAATTATGAACCCGGTTGGGGTCCAAAACATCCAATCTCAAAAATCGATTTGCTAAAGCCTAAACATCCATGGCTAATGGCCTCTCTGCCACCAGTAAATATGCCAAATTACCCATGCTCTCCGCCTTCCTACTTAATGCATCGGCCACTATATTGGCCTTCCCCAGATGATATAATATGGTGATATAATAGTCTTTTAACAGCTCTAACCATCTCCTTGCCTCCAATTAGGTCTTTCTGCTTGAACAGGTGCTGGAGACTCCAATGGTCAGTATAAACCTCACAATGAATGTCGTACAAATAGTGCCTCCAAATCTTCAGCGCTTGCACAATGGCTGTCAACTCTAAATCATGAACAGGGTAATTATTTTCATGAACCTTCAACTGCTGAGACGCGTATGAAATCACCCTACCATCCTGCATCAATACTGAGCCAAGCCCAATACGCAATGCATCACAATAGACGGTGTAGGATCCCGAATATGTAGGCAACACCAACACTGGAGCTGTAGTCAATGCAGTCTTGAGCTTCTGAAAGCTCAACTCACACTCGTCAGACCATCTAAAAAGAGCACCCTTATGGGGTCAACTTGGTCAATGGGGCTGAGATTGATGAAAACCCCTCCACGAATTGGCGATAATAACCAGCCAAACCTAGGAAGCTCTGAATCTCTATAGCTGAAGTAGGTCTAGGCCAGTTCTAAACTGCCGCAATCTTCTTAGGATCTATTTTAATGCCCTCAGAAGATACAATATGGCCCAAAAAAGCAACCGAGTCCAACCAGAACTCACACTTTGAAACCTTGGCATATAACTGACGTTCTCTCAGAGTCTGAAGAACAATCCGCAGATGCTGCTCATGCTCCTCTAAACTACGGGAGTATACAAAAATATTATTAATGAAGACGATCACAAAAGAATCCAGATAGGGTTTGAACACCCGGCTCATCAAATCCATAAATGTTGTTGGGGTATTAGTCAAGCCAAATGACATCAGTAAGAACACATAGTGACCATACCGAGTCTAAAAGCTATATTAGGGACATCTGATGCCCTAATCTTAAACTGATGTTAGCCAAATCTCAAGTCAATCTGGCAAAACACCTTGGCACCCTGAAGCTGATCAAATAAGTCATCAATCCTCGGTTAGCTATTCGTGATAGTGACGTTGTTCAGCTACCAATAGTTTTACACATCCTCATTGTTCCATCCTTTTTCTTCACAAAAAACACCGGTGCACCCCAAGGTGAGACACTAGATCTAATGAATCCCTTATCTATCAAACCCTGCAGCTACTCCTTCAATTCTTTCAACTCAACTGGGGCGATACAGTATGGTGCAGTAGAAAGGGCTAAGTGCCTGGAACCAGATCAATGCAGAAGTCGTTATCTCTATCGGATGGAATCCCCGAAAAATTTGTAGGAAATACCTCTAGAAACTCGTGCACAACTGGTACTGAATCCATGGATGGAACCTCCGCACTAGGATCGCAGATATAGGCCAAATATGCCAAACACCCCTTCTCGACCATCCGCCGAACCTTCACATAAGTAATAACCCTACTAATAGAATGTCCAGGAGTCCCTCTCCACTCTAATCGAGGTACCCCTAGCATGGCTAATGTCATAGTCTTGGCATGATAGTCCAAAATAGTGTTATAAGGTGACAACCAATTTATGCCCAAGATAACATCAAAGTCCACCATAAAAGCAGAAGGTCTACCCTAGTCTTATAGCTCTCTATAGAAATCACACACGAGAGAAAAATATGATCTACCATAATAGAATCTCCCACAGGAGTGGACATATAAATAGGAGCACTCAAGGAATCACGGGGCATAACCAGATATGAAGCAAAATAGGATGACACATATGAATAAGTAGAGCCGGATCAAATAGATCTGAAGTATCTCTACGGAAAACTAGAACAATACATGTGATGATGGCATCAGATGATCTGCCTCAGGTCTAGCTGGGAATGCATAAAAATGGGACAGAGCCCCACCACTCTGACCTTTGCCTCTCGGACGACCTCTAAATTTCTGGCCTCCACCTCTAATGGCCTGACCACCACCTCTAGCTGCCTGACCCCCCTCTAGCTGGCTGTGGGGGCAGTGGAGTAACCGGTGCCGGAATCATGGCACGAGTACCCTACTGTGGTCTACTGCTCATCAACCTAAGACAGTACCTCTTGATGTAACCTGCATCACCGCACTCAAAACAACCCTGCGGCTAGCCTAACTGCTGAGTCTGAGATGATCCCTGATGAACCGAACAACCACTGTAGTAACTCTGTAGCGGTGGTGCATTGATAGGAGCTGAAGGTGTACTGAATGCTAGCTGCTTAGGACGAGACCCATAAGAACCACGACTGCTCGAAGCACCGTGTGCTACCTGAAGCGCTGACTGAATCAGCCTGTGAGGATGCACTCTACCAATTGAACCTCTACCTCCAAATGAGGCACCACTAAAACCACCAAAATGATGAGGCCTGTTCTCCGATACCACCTCTCTACCCTGACCACGAATTATCTTGATCTGTCTAGCAATCTCTACCGCCTGTTGGAAAGAAATATCATCCCTCGTCTCCTTGGCCATCTGTAGCATGATACCAAAAGTAAGACCATTAATGCATCTCCTCACCCTCTCTCTATCAGTAGGAATCAAGATAGCTGCATGGCGGGATAGGTCCACAAATCTAGTCTGGTACAGGGTAATAGTCATGCTACCCTGCTAGAGGCGCTCGAACTGCCTACAGTACTCCTCTCTCAGAGTAAAAGGGATGAACTTCTCCAAAAATAGTTGTGAAAATTGATCCCAGGTAAGTGAAGGTGATCCTACTAGTCTGCCTCGCTCATAATCCTGCCACCATCTCTTGGTAGAATTGGTCATCTGAAACACTACAAAGTCGACTTGATTGAACTCCACAATACCCATGTTGCGCAACACCTCGTGGAAACGGTCCAAATAATCATATGGGTCCTCAAAAGGTGTACCACCAAAATGAATAAGAAAGAGCTTGGTGAAATTATCAAACCTCATCAATCCTTCAGAAGAAATCGCGGGCCTCTCCCTTGGCTGTGTAGCAATAGCGGGCTGAACTACTCCAACTGTTGGAACCATCGGAGTCTGGTACAAAGGAGCCTTCTGCTTCGGAGTGTGAGTGGCGGGATTCTAGGCTCATCCCCCAGCCTGAGAGACAACTGGTGCCATAGGAAAAACTCCAGTCTGGGCCACACTCTCCATAAGGCCCACTAAGCAAACTAGGGCATCCTGAAGTACGATAGTAGCAATGAATCCTTCTGGGACCTGAGCGGGTCCGACGGGTGCAGTCTTAACAGGGATTTACTCCTTATGCTCGATCTGAGGCTCCTCAATGGGTGCTGCTACACGTGCTCTAGGCTGAGCTCTGCCTCTGCCTCAGCCCCTACCTCGGCTCTGAGCCCTGGCCCCTACTCCTGGTAGTGGCTGCAACAGGAGGCTCTGGCTCCTGCCCGGTTGTGGATATTGTGCATGTCCTCACCATCTATGAGAGAAAAAAAATAGAATGGTTCAAACTTTAGTAGTAGAATAAAGTCGCACAATAGAGAAAAAAAAGAAGTGTAATTTTCCTAAAGCCCTATAGCCTGTAGAAGATAAGTACAGATGTCTCTATACCGATCCTCCATACTCTACTAAGCTTGCTCATGACTCGTGAGGCCTCAGCAACCTTGTGCTCTGATACCAACTTGTCACGACCTGGAGCCCCAACATCGGGGCCGTGATGGCGCCTAACATCTACTTGCTAGGCAAGCCGACGTTAGTTAATGAGCTAACCAGTGTTAACAATTATAACAAGGTGATGATAATAAACAATTCATTAACTCAGAAATGAACACAATATTAATACAAAGAATGCGGTACTAAGCTACTCCTATAAAACCAGAGTCACAAGTACATGAACGTCTAGAATACTACAAACATGGTCTGAAGTAAAACATAATATTGTCTGAAACTAGAATAACAATAAAACATGATAGAAGGGGACTTCAAGGATTGCGAATGCCAGCAGCTCTACCTCAAGTCTCCTGTAGTTGTCAAAACCGAGCAGTCTTCGGTACGTGCCGCTTAGACCAACATCAGTATCTACACAAGAAGCGCAGAAGTGTAGCATAAGTACAACCGACCCCATGTACTCTGTAACTGCCGAGCCTAACCTCGACAAAGTAGCGATGAGGCTATGGCAATCACTCACAAATATCCTATACGAAATAATAATTACATAAAAAAGGAATAGAAATAAAGCAATAAACTCATATAAATGGACCTGAAGGTCAACTATATGAGGGCCCCAGAATAACGTAATCTCAATTCTTATATCACAACACCAAGAATAACTCTACAACCACAACAACTACAACATATCAAATCCTTTTTGGCGTGCAGCCAGATCCCAAGTTTCAACACAATATCTTTCTCAACGTACAACTCATTTCCAATATCACATTAGATCATTTCCTGTTCCGTTGCGGCATGCAATCCGATCCCCCAATAACAGTTCCTTTCAATACCGTTGCAGCTTGCAACCCGATCCCTCAATATCAAATTATTAAGATAAACAACTCAACACCACTATTCACGATATATCAACACAAAAGAGAATGTAACATACATAACATTAAAGAACTACCAATACAAACAGAGAATATCCAATACCTCGTAATCTCAAACCTTATCAATTCATCAATAAAGAATAGCTAAATAACTCACGTAATCGAAATAACATAATAGAGTGCATCGAGTAATATAAGGACAATAAAAGCAGGTAAAAACATGTGACAATGAGAATATACAATTAAGGAAAGTAGGAACATGTAGCAGGTAAGTAGATATTGAGTGAGAAATGAACAAATCAAAGCAAGTAATAATTAAATAACAATTAACAAGTAAGGCATATTTGTCAAGTAAGAACATGTAACACATAAAGCATATACCAAGAGATAAAATGGAATAAATGAAGACATGGAAATAAATAGCCAAATCCCGCATGCTAAATCCCATGACGGCGCATATACACTCATCACCTCGCATATACGCCGTTTTCCCGCATAAATCACATACAAATAGTTCATCAAGCCCTAATTCCCTCAAGTCAAGGTTAGACACAACACTTATCTCTTTCCGCGAACCAATTAAGCTCAACCACGGCTTTTCCTTTAGAATTAGCCTCCAAACCAATAAAATCTAGCCAAATATAGTTCAAACAATTCAAGATAAGCTTTAGAAACTACCCACGTGTGAAAAAGATTCGATCTTTAATGAAATTAGAAAAAGTCAACAAGAGTCAACCTCGGACCACTTGGTCAAAACCCGAGATTTGGTCCAAAGCCCGATTACCCATTCACCCTCGAGCCCGATTATGTAATTTATTTCGAAATCCGGCTTCAATTTGAGGTCTAAATCTCAATTTTGCAATGCCCTAATTTCTACATGAAATTCATAGATTAAAGGTTAAAATCAATGGGTGATTATGAAAATACATCAAAACTAGTTTAAAATCTCTAACCTACGAAGTGGGAATGAAAAATCTCTTCAAAATCACCTCTAGGTCGAGATCTAGCTTTCAAAAAAGGTGAAAAATGGTCAAATCCTGACTTTCAGCTCTTTAAATATCTGGGCGTCAGGTGTTCTTCGCATTCGCGAAGCACCTGACGTGTTCGCGACGAGCACTGGCCAATTGGCCTTCGCATTCTCGAGGTCTTCATCGCGTTCGCGAAGGCTTATTCCCTAGCCTGCCTTCGCGTTCGCGTCCCCAGGTCCACGTTCGCGATGATGAGCCACTTGCCTTTACCACAGATCCCTTTAAGCTTCGCGTTCGCGAACGGTATGCCCCCCATTGCTTCGCATCTGCAACCGGCCCTCGTGTTCGCAAACAACCACCAGCGTAGCCAAAGTTTCCCCTTCGGGATCGGGAGAGAAGCTTCGCGATTGCGAAGCACAAGACACCAGAAACATCGGTTCTACAAGTTCAAAATGATTCGAAACCTATCCAAAACTCACCCGAGCCCCTCGGGCTCCAAAGTGGAACATGCACAGAAGTGTGATAACGTCATACAAACTTGCTCGCATGATTAAAACCCCAAGATAACATCCGGAACCATGAATCGAACATCAAAACACATGAAATACAAAAGGAAACTTAAGAGTAGCTAGAGACACAGCCAAAGTCTAATTCCTATCAAACCAACTCGAAATTGCACCAAATTTTGTAGACAAGTTTCAAATAGCAAAACGGACCTATACCAAGTCCTAAAACGAAAACCCAAACCCGATAACCATAAAGTCAACCTAGGGCCAAACCTAGAGAATTTCCAAACATTGAAATTGCTAACTATCAGCAAAAAAGTCAAATCATCCTAGTGACCTCCAAATTCAATTTCGGGCATATGCCCAAGTGCAAAATCACAATGCGAACCTACCGGAACCGTCAAACACCGATCCATGGTCGTTTACCCAAAATATTAACCGTAGTTAACTCAAGTTGTTTTTAAAGAAAAAAATTATATTTTCTTCAATTTTTTACGTAAAAGGTTTTCGGGAAAAAATACGGATTATGCACACAAATCAAGAAACATCAAGTGAAGCTAAAAGAGGTCTTAAAACACGGAAATAAGGGCTAGTACTCAAAACAGCCTATCGGGTGGTCACATCTACACTGTCGTCACCTTATGTACACGTTGTTCACATAGTACAAATAATGCAATTAGACCAAATCCTACGGAAAAGTTCTCCCACACAAAATTAGGTAAGATACTTACCTCAAAGAAGCTAAATCAATCCACTAGCCAGAGTAACCTAATATCATAAATAAAAGCCATAGGAAACGATTTCGAATATTAAAGCTTATTTCCCTCACTTAGATTCATCAAATAAATGCTAAAAACAAGGTTGGAATCATGAATAATAAATTTATCTGAGTCAAATACTTACCCAATCCAAATCGTGAAAATTCCCCAAAATCGCCAAAATTCGAGATCTCTAACTCAAAATGTGACAAAATAACCAAAACCCTCGAAATAGAGTACATTAATGATTCTTCCCAATAGTCCTCTACGCGAAGGCCAAAGAATCTGGTCTCCCCAGCATGACCAACCATTACGCGATCGCGACGGCCTACCGCGAACGCGATGAGTAAGCTCTTCTCAGGTCCGCGATTGCGAACCCAGTACTACGAACGAGAAGAAGATAAGCTGCCAGACACCAAACATACTACACGATCACGACCACATATTCGCAGTCATGAAGAGCACCTGAAGCATCAGGAAAACCAGCAATGCTACATAGCCAAAAATTGGTCGGAAACAAATTCGAAACACACCCGAGCCCTTTGGGACCTCGCCTGATCATATCAACCAATCCCAAAGCATAACACGGACCTACTTGAGGCCTCAAATCATACAAAACACATCAAAACTACGAATCACACCTCAATTCAAGCCTAATGAACTTCTATTTTCCAAAACTCATGTTGAACCATATCAAATCAACTTGGAATCATCTAAAATTCTGCATTCAAGTCCCAAATGACACAACGGACCTATACCAATTCCTGGAACCATAATCTGATCCTGATATCAACAAGGTCAACTCTTGGTCAAATCTATCAACCTTCCAAACCTTCAACTATCCAACTTTTTTCGATCCAAGCCAGAACAACCTATGAGCCTCCAAATCCACATCCGGACATACCTCTAAGTCCAAAATCACTATCAGGACTTGACAAACCCATTAAAACTCTAATTTGAGATCAAATATACAAAATTCAAACTTGGTAAACTCTTCCGACTTAAGCTTCTAAAATGAGAATCATTCTTCCAAATCATTAAGTATGAGCACTAGAGGCCAGGTGGCCTACTCCAGCAGATGGTTATAACAGAGTGGGAATGGGAGCTGATCACTTTGGACTTTGTATTTAGGTTGCCGCAGATTTTGAGGAAGTTTGATGCTGTTTGGGTCATTGTCAACAGGCTGATCAAGTCAACACACTTTATTCTGGTTGTGACTACGTACACTTTAGAGAGATTGGCCTAGATTTACATTCAGGAGATTGTCCGGTTGCATGTTGTGCCTGTTTCCATCATTTTAGATAGAGGCCCTCAATTCACTTTGAATTTTTTGAGAGCAGTACATAGTGAGTTGGGCATCCGGGTAGAGCTCAGTATAGCCTTTCATCCACAGGCATACGGGCAATCGGAGTGGACAGTTTAGATTTTGAAGGATATGCTCAGAGCGTGTGTGATTGATTTCGGATGGCAGTGGGATCGATTCTTGGCTTTGGCTGAGTTTGATTATAACAACAGTTATTAGTCCAGCATCGAGATGGCTCCATTTTAGGCTTTATATGGCCGACGATGTCGTTTGCCCATCAGATGGTTTGAGCCCAACGAGGCTAGGTTATATGGCACTGACTTAGTGAAGGATGCCTTAGAGAAGGTAAAGTTGATTCAGGAGTGACTTCGCACCACACAATCCAAACAGAAGAGTTACGCGGATCAGAAGGCGCGTGATTTATCATTTTTGGTGGGCGAAAAGGTTCTCTTAAAAGTCTCGTCGATGAAGGGAATCATGAGGTTTGAGAAGAAGGGCAAGCTGAGCCCAAGGTTTATTGGCCCATTTGAGGTGTTAAGGCGAGTTGGGGAGGTTGCTTATGACCTTGCTTTGCTTCTCAGTCTATCGGGAGTTCATCCGGTCTTCAATGTGTCTATGCTCCGGAAGTACCATGCCAACAAGTCGCATGTGTTAGATTATAGCACGGTTCATCTAGATAGGAGCTTAGGTTATGAGGAGGAGCCAGTTGCTATTGTTGACAGGTAGGTTCTCCAGTTGAGGTCCAAGAAGATTTCTGCGATAAAGGTCTAGTGGAGGGGTCAACCAGTAGATGAAGCGACTTGTGAGACCGAGGAGGACATACGGAGCAGATATCCATATTTATTCAGCGCTCCAGGTATGATTCTAGACCCGTTCGAGGATGAATGTTTGTTTAAGAGGTGGAGAATATAACGACCCGACCAATCATTTTGCTTTCTAGATCCTTGTTCCCCTAATTAAGACTTCTTGCATGCGCTTTTACTGTTTTATGACTTGCAAGGATGGTTGGTTTAGGTTTGGAAGGGTTCAGGTTGAAATCGGAAAACTTAGTTCCTTAATAGTTGCCTATGATGACCAAGTTTGACTTGAGCGTGTGATAATTTTAGTAAACGAACTCAAAACTGAGATTTGACGGTTCTAATAGGTTTGTATGGTAATTTGGGACTTGGGCGTGTGTTCGGATCGAGTTTCGGATGATCCGGGAGCATTTCGGTGCTTAATGTTGAAAGTTGGCGCATTGAAGGTTTTCAAGTTCTTTAAATTTGGTTTGGAGTAGAATTTGGTGTTATCAAGGTCCGTTTGGAATTCCAAGCCTGAGAATAGTTCTGTACGGTGATTTATGACTTGTACGCAAGATTTGGTGCCATTCCGAGTAATCTAAGCATGATTCGGCGCATTCGGAGTAAGTTGAAAAGCTTGAAGTTCATAAATTGATTCAATTTGGTTTTGGGGTGTGATTCTTAGTTTGGTGTTGTTTTACGCGTTTTAAGGGTTTGAGTAGGTCCGTATTATGTTTGCGGACTTGTCGGTGCAAATGGACGGGGTCCAGGGTGGCTCGGGTGAGTTTCAGACCACCCGGAGCTAAGTCCAAAAATCTGTCAATGTTGGTTCTGGTTTCCTTCTTCGCGATCGCGGAGGTTGGGTCGCGTTCGTGGAGAAGGAATTTGGGGGACTGGGAAATTATTCTACGCGTTCGTGATACCTAGCCCGCGTTCGTGAAGGTCTGGGACCTATGGCCTTCGCGTACGTGTAGAAGAAGTTGGGGCTGGGTGGATGGAACACTATTGTTCTTCGCGTTCGCGAAGAATCCCTCACGTTCGCGTAGGGCAAGCCAAGCAAGCCTTCGTGTTGGCAAGGCTCTTGTCGCGTTCGCGCATAGCGTTTTCTGGGCATGGCATAATTTTTTCCTTCGCAATCGCGGGGCCCTTTTCGCGATTGCGAAGAAGGAATGCCCGGGTAGAGACTTATTTCAAAAACGAGACTTAGGCTATTTTCTCTCATTTTCATTTCCCTTGGCCGAATTTGGAGCTTCTTGGAGAGGGGTTTTCACCTAGCTATTGAAAGTAAGTAATTCCTACCCAATGTGAGTTTAGTACATAGATTATGGATAGATTTTAACAGGTAAAAAGTGAGAATTTTAGGAGTTTTTTGAAAAACATAGATTTTGATTTAAAAAAATGAGATTAAACCACGAAAATGATTATGGAATTGGGTAAAATTATATATTTGTGTTCGTGAGGTTATGGGTAACAATTGTTTACAAAAATTTCCAGAATCCGGGCACGTGGGCCCGGGGGTGAATTTTAGGAATCTTCCAAATTGGGTTGGGTAATCACTTTAATAGTTAAATTATGAACTTTTGAACAATTATTGATTAGTTTGTACAACCTTTGTCTAGTTTTAGATTGTTCAGCAACGACTTGAGGCTTTTAGAGTGATTTGTGGATTGAAAAGTGGAACTTGATAATGAGGTAAGTCTCTTGCCTAACCTTATAAGAGGAAATTTACCCCATAGATGTTTAAATTTCTATTTTCTACTAATTGTGGGTGCTACACACACACAAAGTGATAAGAGTCCGTGCGTAGCTAGAATTCATGTTATGTCTAGGAAAACATAGGCCTTATTTTGCTATTGTTTGCACTATGTGGACTCAACTTGTTAGTTTAATTGCTTGTATTAATAAGTAAAGCTTGGTTAAAGATTATGTTAAATCGAGCCTCATTAATTAGAGAGTTGGTGGAATGTTTAATTATAAATGGAAATTATATTCTTTCATGGGCTTACCTCAGCGTCGTAAATATGAAATTCGAAGTCCGACGAGTTTCTCTATTCCTATGGATCAGGTCAAACGCCTATATATATATATATATATATATATATATATATATATATATATATATTATGGTATGCATCCATGGATCGGGCCGTACGACCTCGGCACAACTCGTGCGTGTTGTCACTCGGAGTCCGATTTCACTTGATATGTCTGTCATGACTTGAGGATTTATAATACACATTAAGCCCTTACTTGTTGAGAATAATACGTGATATTTGGGGACTTTTAATTGTTATTTTGATAAATGGTCATTTAATTATTGCCTCATATTCCATCGTTGATATTGTATTTCATTCCTATAAAATAATCTTGTACATTATGTATATTGCCCATTAGTAAGTATCGAAGTCGACCTCTCGTCACTAGTTCTTCGAGGATAGACTAGATACTTACTGAGTATATGTTTTTTATGTAGTCACGCTATACTTCGGCACATATTGTGCAGGTTCTGAGGCAGGTGCATCTGGAGTTCGTCTGGGCGCGTATCCGCATTACCCGGAGGCTTAGTGGTGAGCTATTTTCCCATGGTCCGTTATGCAGCACCCAGAGCCTCCTCTTGTTATGTTTTTATCATTTCTGTCTATGTTGTTTCAGACAGTAGTTCTTAGAGAGTTTTGTATATTCTACTAGATGCCTATACACTTGTGATATCGGGTTTTGGAAATATTCTAGTAGACATTATATGATTTTGAGTATTACAACAACAAAAAAAACCTAGTATGTTCCCAACAGGTGGGGTCTGGGGAGGGTAGTTTGTACGCAGACCTTACCCCTACCTAATGCAGGTAGAGAGGCTATTTCCAATAGACCCTCGGATCGGAAAGGATGAAGATAAAGGATAAGTAGTACCAAATAATAGCAACAGGGAATACAATACGTGAGGCGATAAAAACCACATACCGCAGTAAAAATATAAGAATATGAAGGAACATGCGTGCTACTAAGACTATCATTGAGCAACTAAGAAACTACCCACTAACTTTCTACCCTAATCCTCGACCTCCGCACCCTCCTAGTGAGCTAAAGCATTGCCATGTCCTGTCTAATCAGCTCTCCCCATTACTTCTTATGCCTACCTCGACCTCTTCTCAAACTCGCCCTGGCCAACCTCTCACACCTCCTAACAGGAGCATCAATGCTTCTCCCTTAACATGTCTGAACCATCTCAGCCTCGACTCCCACTTCTTGTCCTCCACGGAGGCTACTCCCACTTTGTCCTTGATTGCTTCATTCTTAATCTTATCTCTCCTGGTATACCCACAAATCCATCTCAACATCCTCATCTCTACTACTTTCATCTTCTGCACGTGGGAGTTCTTGACTGGCCAACACTCATCCCCATACAGCATAGTCGGTAGAACCACCACTCTATAAAACTTACCCTTAAGTATTGGCGGGACATTCTTATCACATAAAACACCGGAAACGAGCCTCCATTTCATCCATCCCGCTCTGATACGATGTGCTATATCTTCATCAATCTCCCTTTTACCTTGGATAATAGACCCGAGATACATAAAACTAGCTCTCTTGGGGATAACTTGAGCATCAAGCTTTACCTCTACGTCTGTTTCCTGGGACTCGTCACTGAATTTGCACTTCAAGTATTCTGTTTTGGTTCTGCTCAACTTGAAACCTTTAAACATCAAGGTCTGTATCCAAACCTCCAACCTCGCATTAACTCTGCTTCGCATCTCGTCAATCAACATTATATCATCAGCAAATAGCATGCACCAAGGCACCTCCCCTTGGATGTGTTGCGACAGTACATCCATTGCCAAGGAAAATAAAAATGGGCTAAGAGCCGATCTTTGGTGTAGCCCCATCATAATAGGGAAATGCTCCGAGTCACCTTCCACAGTCCTCACCCGAGTCTTAGTGGCACCATACATATCCTTAATCACCCTAATATATGCAGCCGGAACGCCGCTAGCCTCCAAACACCTCCACAAAACCTCCCTCAGAACTTTATCGTACGCTTTTTCAAGGTCAATGAACACCATATGCAAGTCCTTCTTTCTCTCCCCATATTGTTCCACTAATCTCCTAACCATATGAATCGCTTCCATAGTCGAACGCTCCGGCATGAATCCAAACCGATTCTTGAAAATAGACACACACCTCCTCATCCTGGCCTCCACCACCCTCTCCCAAACTTTCATAGTGTGACTCAACAGCTTGATACCCCTATGATTGTTGCAATTCTGAATATCACACTTGTTCTTGTACAGCGGAACCATCGTACTCCATTTCCATTCCTCAGGCATCTTCTTCGTCCTGAAAATAACATTAAATAGCTCGGTGAGCCACTCTTAGCCTGCTCGCCCCGCGCTCTTCTAGAATTCCACCGAGATTTTGTCTGGCCCCGTCGCTCTGCCCCTGCACATCTTACACGTCGCCCCGTCAATCTCCTCTACCTTAATCCGCCTACAGTACCCAAAATCCCGCCGAATCTCGGAGTGCTCAAATTCACCTAGCATAATGCTTCTATTCCCTCCTCGTTCAACAGTTTATGGAAGTATGCCTGCCATCTTCTTCTAATAAGTGCCTCATCCATCAATACTTTGCCATCCTAGTCCTTGATGCACTTGACTTGGTCTAAATCACGGGTGTTCCTCTCCCTCACCTTGGCCAACCGGTACAACTTCTTATCCCCGCCTTTGCCCCCGAGCTCCTTGTACAAATGAGTAAACGCCGCATTCTTAGCCGTCGTAACTGCTAACTTTGACTCTTTCTTTGCCTTTATATAACACTCCCGATTAGTCCTTCTTCCCTCTTCGTTTATACTCTCCACTAGCTTCAAATAAACAGCTTTCTTGGTTTTCACTTTACCTTGGACCTCTCCATTTCACCACTAGTCTCCTTTATGACCCCCAGGAAAGCCATTTTTTGACCTCTAAGACCTCTCTAGTAGCTTCTCTAATGCAATTCGCAGTCGCAATCCACATGCTAGACGAGCCCCCTACTCATCCAGGCTCTCATAGCCAGGAACTTTTCCCCCAACTCCTGAGCTTTGTCCTTGGCCAAGTTACCCCACTTGATCTTAGGTTTCCTGCACACCGCCCTCTTCCTCCTACTCCTCTTGATCTCTAGGTCCATAACTAGGAGCCTATGCTAGGTCGTGAGGTGCTCATTTGGGATGACCTTGCAATCAGTGCACAGTCCTTTATCGCATTTCCTGCAGAGAAGATAATCAATCTGAGTCTTGCCCATCGAATTCCAGAAAGTGACTAGGTTTTCCTCCCTCTTTGGAAACTCGGGTTAGCTATAACCAAATCAAAAGCTCTAGAAAAATCCAACAGTGAAGTACCTCTCTCATTCCTATCCCCAAAATCGAACCCGCCGAGAACATCATCATAACCCCTAGAACTAGCTCAATATAGCCATTGAAATCTCTTCCAATGAACAGCTTCTCGGTGTGCAGGATACTATGCACCACCTCGTCCAAATCCTCCCAGAATTTAATTGCTTCTTGACCTTCTGGTCCAAACCTACCTGAGGAGCGTATGCACTAATAACGTTAACAGTAAACCCACCAACTACAAGCTTAATATTCACCAACCTATCGTTTACCATCCCAACCTCGACCACAAGCTCCCTGAGGTCCCTGTCAACTAAATTACCTACCCCGTTCTTACCCCTAATGCTTCTTGAGTACTATAGTTTAAACCCACCTACATCATGTGCCCTAGTACCCTTCCATCTAGTCTCATGAACACACTCTATGTTGATCTTCCTCTTCAGAATAATCTTTCCTAACTCTATAGACTTCCCCGTCAACGTCCCAATGTTCCAGGACCCAACTCTCAGCCTAAAGGCTCTCTTATCCCCCTTCCCACCCCTGGACCCCA